>CAJVGC010000310.1:0-25487 GCA_910822075.1 Senecio squalidus
AATTTGATGTGGAAATCCAAGACAAGAGGGGTCGAGAGAATGTGGGGGCGGATCACTTGAGCCGTTTGGAAAATCCTAGTCTTGGAGCGTTAAATGAAGAAGATATTCGAGACACTTTTCCGGATGAACGGTTGGCATTTGTTGGAAGAGTGGATGGTGAACGGGGACCTTGGTATGCCGATATAGCTAACTACATAGCGGGTGGAGTCATTAGTAGAGAGCTTACTTATCAACAAAGAAAGAAGCTATTTTCGGATGCAAAATACTATTTTTGGGAGGAACCGTTCTTGTTCAGAATGTGTGCCGATGGTATGGTATGGAGGTGCGTTTATGGAGCCGAAACTAGGAGAATTCTTGATGAGTGTCACCATGGCCCAACAGGGGGGGGGGGGGCATTATGGTCCATCGGTGAAGGGGAAGAAGGTTTTTGACGCGGGTTTTTATTGGCCCACTATTTTCAAGGAGGCGCATACCTTGGTTCGGACGTGTGACTCTTGCCAAAGGCAAGGAACGGTTACAAGACGGGATGAAATGCCACAGCAAAGCATCCAAGTATGCGAGGTGTTCGATATTTGGGGCATCGATTTCATGGGGCCGTTTAAACCATCGAATAGGAATGTCTACATCCTAGTGGCGGTAGATTATGTGTCCAAATGGGTCGAGGCGAAAGCTCTACCCACTAACAATGCTAACGTGGTTATTGACTTTTTGAGAAGTTTGTTTTGTAGGTTTGGCATGCCAAAAGCATTGATTAGTGATAGGGGAACTCATTTTGCCAATTCCCAAATGGAGAAGGTGCTGAAACGATATGGGGTACAACATCGGTTTTCGACTTCCTACCACCCCCAAACAAGTGGGCAAGTCGAAAACACCAATCGGGAAATTAAGCGTATCTTGGAGAAGACGGTTCACAACAACCCGTCATTGTGGTCAAAGAAATTAGATGAAGCATTATGGGCGTTTAGGACCGCTTACAAGACCCCGATTGGCACTACTCCATTCAAATTGCTATATGGGAAGACATGCCAATTGCCTATGGAGATAGAGCACAAGGCGTATTGGGCACTTAGGGAATGTAGCACCGATTTGGTAGCAAGTGGTGAGACCCGGTTCTTACAACTCCATGAGCTAGATGAGTTGAGATGGAACGCTTATGAGAACTCCACTCTTTACAAGGCGAGAACGAAGATTGTCACACTCCGCTAAAAGCGGAAACACGGGATGTTCCAGTTATAATATCAAGAGTCAAGATTACAACAATATAACCGATAAACAAAACATCAAATAAAATAGATCATGCCAAATGTTACAAAATACATCATAAAGTCAAAGGCGATAAGACGCCAAGTACAAATACAATTCCAAAAGAAATAACAAACGGATCGTCATAGAAATTACAATAAAGAGTTCAAATTCAAATATCCCAAAAGCAAGCGATCCGAAAATAAACTATGGCATGATCAATGGAAATCCTCAATTTCCTGAAAAGCGTTAAAACGACATCAACAACATGTTGGTGAATTATTCGCAATTTTAAGTAAAAAGTGACCCATCGATAAATATCAGTAAACAAAGTAAGTTTAAAATCATATATCTTGTATTCATCCAAAAGTGAAAGGTACTATGCCTAAGTAGTCATACATCTCGATCCTGAACCAATCAGTTTAATCCCCTATCCTAAGGTGTGTCAAACCAAAGGCAATCAGTTTAATCATACAGTTTAAAATTAAGGTCATAACATCCGCTCGTAGTAACAGCCTACAGAGGAATGAGGGTTAGGTACATAACCCAATATAGATCTATACATATGAACCACGGGCAAAAGCTTAACGAGTGTATTAGAGGGGAGCCACCATGGCTTAGACACTTAAAACTAAGGCAGACCAAATTCACTAGGTAAACAAGATAATCCGTTATATTCCGCATTCATGCAGACAGTTTAAAATACACAATCATTTGAAAATACGCTTTACAGCCCAAAAGTATTTAAGACAAGGGCTACGAATAACTCACAAAACAACTTCAGCAAATCTCGGGTAATTACAATCACGGGATCACAATTCCACCGTCTAAGTGCCCTAAAACAGTAAATAATATAGTCTCAGTATCTCTATAAGTATAGTTCGGTTTAGCCTTGTCGGTTAAGATTAAGTTTAATAAAATATTCCAACATTTAATAATTTAAATCAAGACGACGTATTCAGGAGGCGATGTTCCGCGTCAAAAAGGGCGAGTGGCAAGATATCGGTCTTTCACGTCCACAATGTCGTTGGAAACGAATGATTACTTCGAGTCGAAAGGAAAATTGAATACCAAGGTTTTATTAGATTGACCAAGGTTAAAGTTGTTGACTTTGTAAAAGTCAAATGTTAAAGAAGTTGACTTAGAAAAGTCAAGGTTAAAGAAGTTGACTTAGAAAAGTCAAATGTCAACATTGTTGACTTATAAAAGTCAATTGTCAAGGATGTTGACTTATGAAAGTCAAATGTCAAAGATGTTGGTTTTGAAAAGTTAAAGACAACTATTTTAGGTTGAAACATAGATAATTGAAGTTGTCGCAAAAGTCTAACTTGACGTTTAGAAAGTTTGTACGTCTTTACTTTTCACAAATATAATTTACAATGACTTTTAGTTATCAAAATATAGTGTAAAATGTCTTTATATAAATGTTTTTAATCAAGTTTCATCGCAAGAATAATAGTTGACGGCTTTAGATTACGATCGCATTATGTAACAAATGTTTATTTATCACAATGTAGGTAAAATGTCCGTTTTAAATAAGTATTTTGGCATATTTTTGATTGCGTTGGCGTCTTTGAGTCCAAAGACGATATTTTATCGAAATATGTTACTTTTATGTATTTTAGTATGTTTATACAAGTCTTTAGAGTTTGTTAGAAACATAACATGAAATCGGAGGCTTTAAAACGACAATTTACGGAACAAAACGTCAAGACGGCCAAACAAGCAAAACGGAAATTTTGCTGGAAATAGGCCCGCTGCGTCGTCCTGGCATCCAGGACGGATCACAGGTGCTATTTCCAGCAAACATCATTTTGATGTTTTGCCGAAATCCGTTATTTCAAAGACTTTTTAGTTAAAATACAAACTGTAAATAAGTTATATTATGTTCCAAATACATTTACCAAGTGTTATGTCACACCCCGCTAAAGCGGAAACACGGAATGTGAGAGCAAAGAATCATTTCACGGGTTACACTAAAATCAACGTTTCAAGTCATTACGAATTAGAATGAAAAGTACAAGTCAAAGATACAACCAAGATTCAAAGTAAGACCATAATACATAACAAAAATGTTTTAAATAAAATTCCCAAAATAAGGTCTTCTTCCCAAGGTACACTTCACATAAAAGACTTGACCCGCCTGAGCAATGCACTTCATAACTTACGCTTAGTTCCTGAAACATGAGATAAAGTGTCAACTACGAAAAACGTAGTGAGTGAGTTATAGTTTATGAATTGAAGAAAGGTTTCAATTTAAAAGTTCATAAGTGTTCGAGATAAGTTCAAGGTTCATGAAAGTTCAAGCGTTGCTCAAAGTCAAAGAAATTCAAGTTAAGTTCAAGTGCTTAAAATTCAAGAATAACTTAAATAAGTTTAAGTTCAAGTCCAAATAAGTTCAGAATAAGTTCAAATAAGTTCCAAGTTAAGTTCAAAAGTCAAGTAGCGTAGCGAGCGAAAGAGTTCGTAGTCATTACCTTAGCGGTGGATTAATCCACATATGTAAGACAGTAAGCAAGTATATGCGTAAATAAAGACCTATGATCCTCGAGTTTTACCAACCACTAAGCTTAATATACGTAAGATTTAGTTTTACACACTAATCCGATTCTGGTCAAGTAGCTGCCCACTAGTTCCAGTCTAGAGTTCGAGTTCGCGAGAACTTAGCAATATGTACCTTGGTCGCTACCCAGTGGAAAAGGAGTGACCGCTCCTAAGTATCGATACCCATAATCTATGCTAACGGCTTGTGTTAATAGTGTGTAGAGTTCAGTCCAAGAAAAGTTGCGGGGCGTTTAGTTCGTTCCGTTTTCAAAATCCTTTTTGTCTGTACTTACGGCGCTATATTCTCACCTAGGGTTTTGCTCCGAAATACAACCAAGCTATCAATGTCTAATCAAGTATCCAAAGAGGCAAACCTAGGGAGTCTAAAGTAAGCCAATCCGAACAATTGATGTTGTTTACGCATATTAGTTCAAAGTTCTAAAATAGTTCAAAAGTTCTCAAAGTTCCAAGAGTTCAAGAGTTCAAGTTCCAAAAGTTTCCAAAAATGGAAAGTAGCTCAATTAGTTCAAAAGTTTCCAAAAATGTAAAGTAGTTCAATTAGTTCAAAAGTTTCTAAAAATAGAAAGTAACTTGTTTAGTTCAAAAGTTTCTAAAAATAGAAAGTGGATCAATTAGTTCAAAAGTTTCTAAAAATAGGGAGTAGTTCAATTAGCTCCAAAAGTCAAAATAGTTCAATGAGTTCCAAGAGTCAAAATAGTTCAATAAGCAGTTGCACATAAAAGATATAGTTCCAAAATAATTTGATCTCATGTTTCCCCCAAAAAGAGTACTTAAAAGGTAAAAGTAAGGAGGGGTGTAACTCACGGTTTGCCCGAGAAAGTGAACTCGGAATTGGTCGGAAAAGGAGCCGGGAATCACGGAATGCCTAGGAATACCAAGATTGTCCAAAAGTTAATTTCTTATTAGGTTACTTTATATAAGGGATTAGGTAACTTTTGTTTATAATTAAGTGTTAAAGTCAAAATTGTCCCAAAATTGGTCCGAAGAAGTTAACGTTTATTTTTAGTCCGAAGGTTCAAAGTTAAAGTTATCATTATGTTAGACACGTTTAGGTCGCTGAATTGGTTTAGGTTTTCTAGCGAAATTTGGGCAGCGCTTCCGCGCCCAAACTTCGTGTCCAAAACCTAAAGTCAATTCCGCTCACAAAACACGTATAACACATAATAACTTATTTAACAAGTCCAAAAAGTCCAAAGAGTCCAATATAAGTCACCATTATCATTAGTTTTATTCATCTCAGTCGCATAATAATATTAGCAAAAGTCCAGGACGTATACATAAGTTTTAAACGGCCAAAACGGCGATTTTCGGGAGGAACAGCAGCCCGGTGCGCAGCACCTGTCAGGGGGTGCTGCGCACCTCCTTGTTGTTCTTCCCGTTTTGTGATTTCTTTGCTAAAAACGTTTTGTCACCCATAGGTTTCGACGTGCAACCAGTAGTTATCTCATAAAACACCATTTTTAAAGTTTCTAAACAACTTTTATAAAAAGTGACATAAATCTTTATAAAAACTCATTTTTATTGTTTAGATCTTACATGCAATTAGCAAAAGCAGTAAATAAAGGTAAGATTAAAGTTTCTACCGAATGAAAGTGAGTGGATGATGTTTTTGAATGATCTAGAGCTCCAAAAAGTGATAGTAAAAGCTTGAAACCGAAATAGACTTGCACCTTCTTCCTTGTTTTGGTCAATAAACTTTTTTGATGATTGATTTTGGGGGATTTAGTGGCTGTGTTTTCTGTCTTCAATGAAGTTTTTAGAGAGGGAGATGAGAGAAATGAGAGAAAATGAGTGTGTAGGTGTTTTGTGTGTGTGTGTTTTTGATTAAAGAAAAGAGAAATGAAAATGAAAAGAGGAGGAAGAGTAATAATGTCACTTTGGGACTGCTAAGTGGCAGTAATTGAGTGTTAAAAATCGAGATGGATTGGTTGGTGATTTACAAAAACGAGACAAGGACTGAAAATGTAACATTTTTGAAATCTGGTGAGAGGTGCTGCGTACCAAAAGAGTAGGTGCTGCGGACCGGGCCTAAATTCAGCCTTTTTCTGATTTTTCGTTTTTACGTTTTTGCTTCGTTGGACCTTTTTGTTAATTAATGTTTTAAAGAATGTTACATTATGAACTTAGGAAAGTTCATTAGGTGTTTTCTTGGCATTAGGACTTATGTAAGTTGGTTCCGGTTGTGATTCCGACACTTGCGTGTTTCCGATAAAAGTTCAATTTTAAAGGCATAAGAGACAAAACGAGGGACATAGAGCGTAAAGAACACCTGAAATTTGACGGTTGTCACATTCTCCCCGGGTTGAAAGGAATTTCGTCCCGAAATTTAGATCGTCCCATGGGGAAGAAATGCCGTCGGATTATGGTGGATTCTCCTGACGAGTTTCGGTCCCTGCGTCTTCACGCGGTAGTGGGGCTACGTCGGAGGTTCCACTTAACTCAGAGATGGGTACAAGGTTCGGTCTATGTTGTTTGACCTTGGAGTCAACAACCTAAGCGTTTCAACAAGGAATTTGGTTTGGTAGCAGTTTTGACCTTGTTTAGAGGGAGATGACGAGGGTCTCATCCGATGGACACTTTTCAAGTGTGAGAAGGGACACATAAGAATGTTAGGAGACGGTTGGGAAAGTTAAAAGCAATGAGAAGTCGGATCGGTATGCTCCAAGACTTAGATTGGACCGGTGTACTTCGGGCTTAGTTTGCCGCGTTTCCTGAAGCAGACTATCCTCTTTCCGTGGCGATATCCTAGGGGATACTCTATTGCCATCTAAGGGATTGAGGGCTTTTCATCTAGATGGTCACGCAGCTCCTTGGCCGGGTACGGGAATGCTTCCAGTCCTTCACGGTTAGGTATGGACGTTGGACCTCGTGAGTTGTCTACCGTCAGCATCTAGCCGACCGGCGGTGACCGACACTGGTGTCCATATAGAGGCTGGAGGGGTGCACTTAGTGCTGTCATGGAATCTGTTGTCATAAGTGATCTCGACCAAAGGAAGGCGAATGACGAGGGGTGATGAGGCCTAGTCACGGTCCTAGCGATCCTCTGGAGGGCTCTCCGAAGAGGGAGTGGGACGCAGACCGACTAATAGAGGGATAGGTTTCGGTGTCCCGCCTTGACCTCGGAGTAAGTGAGGCACTTGGCTGGATACAAGGTAGTGTCCTTATACATGTCCGGCCAGAACAGCACCCTCGGGAATTCTTGTACGACAAGTCGGATCCCGGGTGGGTAAAGTAGCGGAATATGTGGTTCTTGTCGGAAATGAGTTTACGAATACCTTCGGACTTCTGGACTCATGCTTGGAGCTTGGCGCAACGAGTTGCGTTTGGCCTGAGTCCGAATTCCTTCAAGGTGGCCTATAGAATCGGGAAATCTTCTGCTCAGGGTCAGAGTTCGCACTTTGGGAATTTGGCGTACGACTCCTGACCTCGGAAGGGTTCTAGGGTGAGCTCGGTATGTTCACAGAATCTTCCTTGAGTAGGTGTGAGTGTTAACAGTGAGTGCGTTATTTAATCGTTTAGTACGCTCACACACTTGTCTATTAAGTCCATTAATATCGATCGGGTGTTGTTCAGGCATACTGACAGAGGGAAAGGCTTGGGTTGTTTGCATCGAGTTTGGGGAAATGCGGTCCTCGGTAGTGTTGGTCAAAATGTCGCGAACCTGGTGATAACTCGGGCGGGGTCGACTTTTGAGAGGTATGCTGTATCCTGCAACTACTCGGACAGGTTGTCGATCCTCGGGGATGGTTATTGGTTCTTGACGGTAGGCTTGTTATGTTTACGACGATCAGTGTATAAACGGAAGGGTCCGTCTGTCTCTTGTTAGGGAAATTGGGGCTTCTCATGGGGTTAGATTTGGGTGCTAGGGCTGGGATCGGGAAGTTCCTACAGCAGCTTTGGCTGCCATAGCATCTCGGGTGGTGCTAGGTGGTAGGGAGCCTCGGCTATGGGTGCCGTGTCAGGAACGAGGTTCATTTGAAATTTTACTTGTCGATTCAGTGGTAGTTCGGAAGTTTCTCAGGAAGGCTTTGGATGGTCCTTGACTAAGGGAATGTCTTGGGCTCAGCTTTCCTTAGGTTTGCGTTCGACTTTGTGATCGGAGGGTGCGTCGTAGTCCTTCTGGGGATACTGGTGCATCATCGAGGGATACACGCTGCGAAGTTATCATTCAGGTTGTACTCCTGAACGACGGGAGTTTCCTTTTATGAAGAGGGATACGGGGGAGCTTGTCGGAACGGACGATCTTGGCTCAATACTGGGGTGACCTGTCCATCCCAACGATAGCGTCAAAGCTTGATGGTTCGGTAGGAATTGGGGTGATGGAAAGGTTTTAGGCAAGCGAAGTATTGGAAATCCTAAGTTTGCACTCGTAGCTTCGACTATTGGTCATTAGCATATTCGATGAAAAGGGTGTCCGCAAGACTTTAGGTCCTAAGCTGATAAGGGGTCTAATTTCTAAGGGGGTAAGGTTTCCTTTAGTTCTTGAATCAAATAGTATGGAAGGAGAGGGTTATTTGACAGGGAACGTACCAGTAGCTGCATTGAGGTCCTGAGGGGTTTCCTCGGCTGTGATTGCGAGGGCACTGAGGGTTTCTGTGGTACGCTCTAGGAGACAATCCCCACGGAGGTGCTGGTTGCTCCCACATTCGAGACATAGCAGCTTTCTGTTTGCATTTTCTGGACAGCACCAGGGGTAATGCCGTACTGTGTTGCAAAGTCTGCATACCGGGCACTTCCGGGCATGGTGGAAGTGGCACCTGCTGCACTGGGGGCGCGGTCTGGAGTAGGTTCGGGCTAAGGTGGCGGATTCCTGGTTGGTGCTAGTCCATGAGGTTTGGTGGCGAATTTTCCTTCTCTTATTTTCACTTCGTTGGAAGAGGGCTGGAGGGGAAGGTAGGAGGTTGGTTCCAAAATCCTCGTCCTCGTCCTCCCTAATTGGTACAAGAGGGAGAAGAGGTTCGCGGGTTCCGAAGACCTCTTGGTTGATTCTAGCGACGATTTGGGCGATCACGCTTGGGAGTAGCGCTTGGAATTGCACAACGATCTGCTTGGCTATGCGATTCCCGCGTCTTCTCCTGGGAGGCATGGTTCTACAAGGGAAAGAAGAAACTAGTTTAGAACGCGCCATTTGGACTTTACTACTAGAATTCAACTCAGAGTTAACAGTCATCGAGTACACGAGAGTAATGAGGGTGAACAGTTAGCACAAGTACGATAACGATAGTAGTAAAAGAGTGTAGAAGCAAGATAACAATATAGGCACGATGAGATAGAGGTTTTCATCAATAATAGGAGGTTTCAGTACACAGAACCAAATTACTGAAAGAAATACAAGTACAATACATAGAGAAATAATAAATAATGGCTTAAATCGTGTACAATGGGAAAATTACGACTAAGCCGGTACAGTACAAGAAAAGGGAAAAATATGCCTAGTAACGCTCTTCAAGGAACATCATGGCGGCTATGGCTACGGCTCCCATGAAGCTATAGCAGGCACTGGTGAGGCACTGCACTGGACGGGCGGTGGACTGGGCGGTCGCGACGATCCGCCGGGACTGCTGCGCCAACTCGTTCACAGCATCAGAGACTTCAAAGAGAAGAAGGCCCTGCTCCTGAGCTTCTTCAGCGAGTCCGCGGACCTGACGGTGTAGGTTGAGGAATGCGTCTGGTGGAAGAGGCTGGTGACTAGGTGGCATCATGGGTCGGGAGGGTCCGGCCCCCTGAGCACGTCGTCTTTCTTCTATGAACTGGCGATCCCACGCGTAGCGCTCCGCCATCGGAGTACGCAGGGCGGGATCATAGGTCGGAACGGGCCCGACTGCTGATGCACAGGTGCTCCAGCGTTGGGTCCTCGGGGCTGCGGTGCTGCAACGGGCACCAGTCTAGGAGGTGGAAGTACCGTCCTTGGGCTGGACCCGTTACTGCTGCTGATGGTCTGGGATGTGTCTTCCGTTGGGTCAGTCGTCTGGTGGCGCTGACTTTCGGATGCTGTGTGGCCCTCGGAGGGTTCGTGAGAGGGGGAGGCGGCTCGGGGAAGTGATCGAGTCTGGGATCGAGAGCGTGACGACTAAGACATAGCGTATCTGCGAATAGAGAGTTACATAAGTACGGAGGAAACTAGAAATAGGAAAGACGTAAGTAAAATGCATGCACGGATCAATTATGTGAGTGTCGGGAATTGACAAGACCGTGAATTTTTCGACTCAAAACCGTTAACGATAGATGTTGACTTTCCGTTCTTGCATAATTCATTTTGAACTATGGGTGGTTGATCAAATCACGCATAGTTGAAAAGATAATCATGCAATTGCGGAAAATAATATACTAAAGTTTGGACCCGAAAATAATCTTTCTGAAAAGCCTTGGTTATAGTTTTGGTTTCGAAAACATTTAAAAAATTTTAAAACCGTCTTCACTATAACCCGTGCTCTGATACCAAGTCTGTCACACCCCGCTAAAGCGGAAACACGGAATGTGAGAGCAAAGAATCATTTCACGGGTTACACTAAAATCAACGGTTCAAGTCATTACGAATTAGAATGAAAAGTACAAGTCAAAGATACAACCAAGATTCAAAGTAAGACCATAATACATAACAAAAATGTTTTAAATAAAATTCCCAAAATAAGGTCTTCTTCCCAAGGTACACTTCACATAAAAGACTTGACCCGCCTGAGCAATGCACTTCATAACTTACGCTTAGTTCCTGAAACATGAGATAAAGTGTCAACTACCAAAAACGTAGTGAGTGAGTTACAGTTTATGAATTGAAGAAAGGTTTCAATTTAAATTTTCATAAGTGTTCAGGATAAGTTCAAGGTTCATGAAAGTTCAAGAGTTGCTCAAAGTCAAAGAAATTCAAGTTAAGTTCAAGTGCTTAAAATTCAAGAATAACTTAAATCAGTTTAAGTTCAAGTCCAAATAAGTTCAGAATAAGTTCAAATAAGTTCCAAGTTAAGTTCAAAAGTCAAGTAGCGTAGCGAGCGAAAGAGTTCGTAGTCATTACATTTGCGGTGGATTAATCCACATATGTAAGACAGTAAGCAAGTATATGCGTAAATAAAGACCTATGATCCTCGAGTTGTACCAACCACTAAGCTTAATATACGTAAGATTTAGTTTTACACACTAATCCGATTCTGGTCAAGTACCTGCCCACTAGTTCCAGTTTAGAGTTCGAGTTCGCGAGAACTTAGCAATATGTACCTTGGTCGCTACCCATTGGTAAGGAGTGACCGCTCCTAAGTATCGATAACCATAATCTATGCTAACGGCTTGTGTTAATAGTGTGTAGAGTTCAGTCCAAGAAAAGTTGCGGGGCGTTTAGTTCGTTCCGTTTTCAAAATCCTTTTTGTCTGTACTTACGGCGCTATATTCTCACCTAGGGTTTTGCTCCGAAATACAACCAAGCTATCAATGTCTAATCAAGTATCCAAAGTGGCAAACCTAGGGAGTCTAAAGTCAGCCAATCCGAACAATTGATGTTGTTTACGCATATTAGTTCAAAGTTCTAAAATAGTTCAAAAGTTCTCAAAGTTCCAAGAGTTCAAGAGTTCAAGTTCCAAAAGTTTCCAAAAATGGAAAGTAGCTCAATTAGTTCAAAAGTTTCCAAAAATGGAAAGTAGTTCAATTAGTTCAAAAGTTTCTAAAAATAGAAAGTAACTCGTTTAGTTCAAAAGTTTCTAAAAATAGAAAGTGGATCAATTAGTTCAAAAGTTTCTAAAAATAGGGAGTAGTTCAATTAGCTCCAAAAGTCAAAATAGTTCAATGAGTTCCAAGAGTCAAAATAGTTCAATAAGCAGTTGCACATAAAAGATATAGTTCCAAAATAATTTGATCTCATGTTTCCCCCAAAAAGAGTACTTAAAAGGTAAAAGTAAGGAGGGGTGTAACTCACAGTTTGCGGAGAAAGTGAACTCGGAATCGGTCGGAAAAGGAGCCGGGAATCACGGAATGCCTAGGAATACCAAGATTGTCCAAAAGTTAATTTCTTATTAGGTTACTTTATATAAGAGATTAGGTAACTTTTGTTTATAATTAAGTGTTAAAGTCAAAATTGTCCCAAAATTGGTCCGAAGAAGTTAACGTTTTTTTTTAGTCCGAAGGTTCAAAGTTAAAGTTATCATTATGTTAGACACGTTTAGGTCGCTGAATTGGTTTAGGTTTTCTAGCGAAATTTTGGCAGCGCTTCCGCGCCCAAATTTCGTGTCCAAAACCTAAAGTCAATTCCGCTCACAAAACACGTATAACACATAATAACTTATTTAACAAGTCCAAAAAGTCCAAAGAGTCCATTATAAGTCACCATTATCATTAGTTTTATTCATCTCAGTCCCATAATAATATTAGCAAAAGTCCAGGACGTATACATAAGTTTTAAACGGCCAAAACGGCGATTTTCGGGAGGAACAGCAGCCCGGTGCGCAGCACCTGTCAGGGGGTGCTGCGCACCTCCTTGCTGTTCTTCCCGTTTTGTGATTTCTTTGCTAAAAACGTTTTGTCACCCATAGATTTCGACATGCAACCAGTAGTTATCTCATAAAACACCATTTTTATAGTTTCTAAACAACTTTTATCCACAAAAACATAGATCTAAGTATTATTTAGTTAAAAATCGTCTTTGTATAAAAAGTGACATAAATCTTTATAAAAACTCATTTTTTATTGTTTAGATCTTACATGCAATTAGTAAAAGCAGTAAATAAAGGTAAATTAAAGTTTCTACCGAATGAAAGTGAGTGGATGATGTTTTTGAATGATCTAGAGCTCCAAAAAGTGATAGTAAAAGCTTGAATCCGAAATAGACTTGCACCTTCTTGCTTGTTTTGGTCAATAAACGTTTTTGATGGTTGATTTTGGGGGATTTAGTGGCTGTGTTTTCTGTCTTCAATGAAGTTTTTAGAGAGGGAGATGAGAGAAATGAGAGAAAATGAGTGTGTAGGTGTTTTGTGTGTGTGTGTTTTTGATTAAAGAAAAGAGAAATGAAAATGAAAAGAGGAGGAAGAGTAATAATGTCACTTTGGGACTGCTAAGTGACAGTAATTGAGTGTTAAAAATCGAGATGGATTGGTTGGTGATTTACAAAAACGAGACAAGGACTGAAAATGTAACATTTTTGAAATCTGGTGAGAGGTGATGCGCACCAAAAGAGTAGGTGCTGCGGACCGGGCCTAAATTCAGCCTTTTTCTGATTTTTCGTTTTTACGTTTTTGCTTCGTTGGACCTTTTTGTTAATTAATGTTTTAAAGAATGTTACATTATGAACTTAGGAAAGTTCATTAGGTGTTTTCTTGGCATTAGGACTTATGTAAGTTGGTCCCGGTTGTGATTCCGACACGTGCGCGTTTCCGATAAAAGTTCAATTTTAAAGGCATAAGAGACAAAACGAGGGACATAGAGCGTAAAGAACACCTGAAATTTGACGGTTGTCACATGTTACATATATGTAAATATATAATTTTTCATACAAATACATACAATATGTTAATTTCGGTAATAAATACATTTTTACATATTTTTGTCCAAATCTTTGTCCATAACCAAAATATTCACGAATGTTGGTCTAATATATTATTCCTAACCATTTTCAAGGCTATAACCGAATAGACAAGGAAAATAATGACGAAATATACAAAAAGAATGAATATGGAAAAATTATAGTTTTTAACGAATAACAACCGCAAGATCTTTAGCTTGGGAATATAAACCCGAAAGTAACTTTTTGTTGGTGAGATGATGGGATAATCACAGCTCCAAAACACAAAATAAAACCACCATTAGTCTAGATCCTTGCATGCAAAGAGAAAAATTAACGTTTTGGAGAGATTTTGGGTCAAAAGATTACTTACCAAGATCAAAGTGATTTCTCTTTGAAGAAAAGCTAGATGGATCTTCCCAAATGAAAAGTAATATGGTAGACAATAACTTGGAATGCAAAAGAAAATAG
This sequence comes from Senecio squalidus, assembly GCA_910822075.1. Classification (NCBI taxonomy): domain Eukaryota; kingdom Viridiplantae; phylum Streptophyta; class Magnoliopsida; order Asterales; family Asteraceae; genus Senecio; species Senecio squalidus. The sequence continues at coordinate 13,757 of CAJVGC010000310.1, forward strand.
ATTGGTGTTAGAATCTCTAACAAGTGAAGAAGAAAATAGAGAAAAATGGAAGAACAGTGAAGAAAACTTATGAAAAACCTTACCAAAAGTTGATGGAGATCAAAAGGAAGTTGTTTCTTTGATGATTTTATGCTTCAATCCTTCTTCCAATATGTGTTTTAAGTCGCAAAGTTTCTGGAAATGTAAATTATTTTGAGAGAGAATTGGGAGAAAAAGAAAAGGAAAATGGTGAAAAATGAGTGAGAGAGAGTTAGTAGGTGTTTTGTGATGATTCAAAAGGAGTTTGTGAAGTGAATGATGACTTCTAATGGGTCTCCTCTGCCCCTTCTACAGGTCTTACACGTTTGGGAGGAGTGCCCACTAAGAATCCATGCAAAAATGAGTTACACAAAACAACAACAAAAATTCTGCACAGGTCTGTGCGGCGCACGGCGTGCATATCTAGAATTTTTTTCCTTTTTTCGTTTGCGCGATCGTTAAGGAGTTTCGTTCGTCGAAAGTTCCCGATTCTTTTTGCGTTGAACTTAGGAAAGTTCATACTTGATTTCGAGATACGCACGGTTTCGGTAAAGGAGTAAACAAGGGCAAACGCACGATATCTCGAGGATAAAGAATACGATAACCGACAAATTTGGCATAAACCTTCTAACTTATAATTATGAGAATACTAACTAATTGGCACTTAGATAGAATAAAATTATTACGTCTCGAGTGACGAATCAGTAAATATGAAAACCCGATACCCAATAACAGTAAATCGTGAGCAAAACAAAACGAAATACAAGGGTTGAAATCAATTGCGAATAAAATATAAATAATGACGGTAACTCAAGTACCTCAAATAGACGGGACGTCACAGCCTCCCCCAGTTAAAAGAATTTCGTCCTCGAAATTACTAATGAGCATCGCTACTAGAAAAGAGATGGGGATATTCCGCTGCATTTCATCCTCCCGTTCCCACGTAAATTCATCTCCAAACTTAGAGTTCCATCGGACCTTAACAATAGGAATTTGACTCCGTCGCAAACGCTTGACCTCTCGGTCAACGATTTCTACCGGCTCCTCTATAACGTGAAGCGATTCATCTAAGCGTAGTTTCTCTAAAGGAACAATCAACGACTCATCAGCAAGACACTTCTTGAGATGCGATACATGGAATACGTTGTGCACACCGCTCAACTCAGGTGGCAACTCAAGACGATAAGCTACTGGTCCAACACCAGACAAAATCTTAAAAGGACCCGTAAAACGTGGACTTAACTTGTTGCGCTTCTCCAAACGAAATACACCCTTCCAGGGAGAAACCTTCAATAACACCAGATCGCCGACCTTAAATTCCAAAGTCTTCCGACGGAAATCCGCGTACTTCTTCTGGCGATCTCTCGCGGCTAGCAGACGATCCTTGATCCTAAAGATCTTTTCAGTCGTCTCCTGGATCAAATCGGGGCCCGTAATCTGACTATCACCAATCTCAGCCCAACAGAGTGGAGACCTACACTTACGACCGTAAAGAGCTTCAAAAGGCGCGCAATTAATACTGGAGTGGTAACTATTGTTGTACGAGAACTCGACTAACGGTAAATGTCTATCCCAACTCCCGCCAAAATCTAAAACACACGCGCGTAGCATATCCTCCAACGTCTGAATCGTGCGCTCACTCTGTCCATCGGTCTGAGGGTGATAAGCCGTGCTCATATCCAATCTCGTGCCTAAAGCTCGCTGTAGCGTCTGCCAGAACCTCGAAGTAAAACGCGCGTCGCGATCAGAAATAACAGATACAAGAATTCCATGTCTGGCCACGATCTCATCAATATATAATCTAGATAATTTCTCTATTCGGTAATCTTCTCGAATAGGCAGAAAATGCGCTGACTTAGTCAGTCGATCAACTATGACCCAAATAGTATCATAACCTCCTGAAGACCTAGGAAGCTTCGCAACAAAATCCATTGTAATATTTTCCCACTTCCACTGTAAGATTTCCGGCTGCTGAAGAAGGCCAGAAGGCTCCTGATTGTGAGCCTTAACCTTAGAACAAGTCAAACATTTGCCTACATACTCGGCAATCGCCCTCTTCATGACAGGCCACCAGTAAAAATCTTTCAATTCATGATACATCTTATCTGCTCCGGGGTGAACAGAGTAATTTGACTTGTGACCTTCATCCAAAATTAACTGCCGAAGACCGACGGGAATCCAAATACTATCCAAGAAATACAATACCCCGTCGTCTTTTGGCTCCAACTGACGTGCTAAACTAAACAATCCTTCATCCTTCAGACAATCCTCGGTGAGAGCCTCTTGCTGAGCCTGAATAATACGAGTCTTCAAACTCGACTGAATAGAAACCATCATAGCGCGAACTCTCACCGGCTTAACCGATTCAAAGAGAAGAAGGCCCTGCTCCTGAGCTTCTTAAGCGAATCCGCGGACCTGACGGTGTAGGTTTAGGAATGTGTCTGGTGGAAGAGGATGGTGAGTAGGTGGCATCATGGGTCGGGAGGGTCCGACCCCCTGAGCACGTCGTCTTTCTTCTATGAACTGGCGATCCCACGCGTAGCGGTCCGCCATCGGAGTACGCAGGGCGGGATCATAGGTCGGAACGGGCCCGACTGCTGATGCACAGGTGCTCCAGCGTTGGGTCCTCCGGGCTGCGGTGCTGCAACGGGCACCAGTCTAGGAGGTGGAAGTACCGTCCTTGGGCTGGACCCGTTACTGCTGCTGATGGTCTGGGATGTGTCTTCCGTTGGGTCAGTCGTCTGGTGGCGCTGACTTTCGGATGCCGTGTGGCCCTCGGAGGGTTCGTGAGAGGGGGAGGCGGCTCGGGGAAGTGATCGAGTCTGGGATCGAGAGTGTGACGACTGAGACATAGCGTATCTGCGAATAGAGAGTTACATAAGTACGGAGGAAAGTAGAAATAGGAAAGACGTAAGTAAAATGCATGCACGGATCAATTATGTGAGTGTCGGGAATTGACAAGACCGTGAATTTTTCGACTCAAAACCGTTAACGATAGATGTTGACTTTCCGTTCTTGCATAATTCATTTTGAACTATGGGTGGTTGATCAAAACACGCATAGTTGAAAAGATAATCATGCAATTGCGGAAAATAATATACTAAAGTTTGGACCCGAAAATAATCTTTCTGAAAAGCCTTGGTTATAGTTTTGGTTTCGAAAACTTTTAAAAATTTTAAAACCGTCTTCACTATAACCCGTGCTCTGATACCAAGTCTGTCACACCCCGCTAAAGCGGAAACACGGAATGTGAGAGCAAAGAATCATTTCACGGGTTACACTCAAATCAACGGTTCAAGTCATTACGAATTAGAATGAAAAGTACAAGTCAAGGATACAACCAAGATTCAAAGTAAGACCATAATACATAACAAAAATGTTTTAAATAAAATTCCCAAAATAAGGTCTTCTTCCCAAGGTACACTTCACATAAAAGACTTGACCCGCCTGAGCAATGCACTTCATAACTTACGCTTAGTTCCTGAAACATGAGATAAAGTGTCAACTACCAAAACGTAGTGAGTGAGTTACAGTATATGAATTGAAGAAAGGTTTCAATTTAAATTTTCATAAGTGTTCAGGATAAGTTCAAGGTTCATGAAAGTTCAAGAGTTGCTCAAAGTCAAAGAAATTCAAGTTAAGTTCAAGTCTTTAAAATTCAAGAATAACTTAAATCAGTTTAAGTTCAAGTCCAAATAAGTTCAGAATAAGTTCAAATAAGTTCCAAGTTAAGTTCAAAAGTCAAGTAGCGTAGCGAGCGAAAGAGTTCGTAGTCATTACATTTGCGGTGGATTAATCCACATATGTAAGACAGTAAGCAAGTATATGCGTAAATAAAGACCTATGATCCTCGAGTTGTACCAACCACTAAGCTTAATATACGTAAGATTTAGTTTTACACACTAATTCGATTCTGGTCAAGTACCTGCCCACTAGTTCCAGTTTAGAGTTCGAGTTCGCGAGAACTTAGCAATATGTACCTTGGTCGCTACCCATTGGTAAGGAGTGACCGCTCCTAAGTATCGATAACCATAATCTATGCTAACGGCTTGTGTTAATAGTGTGTAGAGTTCAGTCCAAGAAAAGTTGCGGGGCGTTTAGTTCGTTCCGTTTTCAAATCCTTTTGTCTGTACTTACGGCGCTATATTCTCACCTAGGGTTTTGCTCCGAAATACAACCAAGCTATCAATGTCTAATCAAGTATCCAAAGTGGCAAACCTAGGGAGTCTAAGTCAGCCAATCCGAACAATTGATGTTGTTTACGCATATTAGTTCAAAGTTCTAAGATAGTTCAAAAGTTCTCAAAGTTCCAAGAGTTCAAGAGTTCAAGTTTCCAAAAATGGAAAGTAGCTCAATTAGTTCAAAAGTTTCCAAAAATGGAAAGTAGTTCAATTAGTTCAAAAGTTTCTAATAATAGAAAGTAACTCGTTTAGTTCAAAAGTTTCTAAAAATAGAAAGTGGATCAATTAGTTCAAAAGTTTCTAAAAATAGGGAGTAGTTCAATTAGCTCCAAAAGTCAAAATAGTTCAATGAGTTCCAAGAGTCAAAATAGTTCAATAAGCAGTTGCACATAAAAGATATAGTTCCAAAATAATTGGATCTCATGTTTCCCCCAAAAAGAGTACTTAAAAGGTAAAAGTAAGGAGGGGTGTAACTCACAGTTTGCGGAGAAAGTGAACTCGGAATCGGTCGGAAAAGGAGCCGGGAATCACGGAAAAGCAGCATCAGAGACTTCAAAGAGAAGAAGGCCCTGCTCCTGAGCTTCTTAAGCAAATCCGCGGACCTGACGGTGTAGGTTTAGGAATGTGTCTGGTGGAAGAGGATGGTGAGTAGGTGGCATCATGGGTCGGGAGGGTCCGACCCCCTGAGCACGTCGTCTTTCTTCTATGAACTGGCGATCCCACGCGTAGCGGTCCGCCATCGGAGTACGCAGGGCGGGATCATAGGTCGGAACGGGCCCGACTGCTGATGCACAGGTGCTCCAGCGTTGGGTCCTCCGGGCTGCGGTGCTGCAACGGGCACCAGTCTAGGAGGTGGAAGTACCGTCCTTGGGCTGGACCCGTTACTGCTGCTGATGGTCTGGGATGTGTCTTCCGTTGGGTCAGTCGTCTGGTGGCGCTGACTTTCGGATGCCGTGTGGCCCTCGGAGGGTTCGTGAGAGGGGGAGGCGTATTTCGGTAATAAATACATTTTTACATATTTTTGTCCAAATCTTTGTCCATAACCAAAATATTCACAAATGTTGGTCTAATATATTATTCCTAACCATTTTCAAGGCTATAACCGAATAGACAAGGAAAATAATGACGAAATATACAAAAAGAATGAATATGGAAAAATTATCGATTTTACCGAATAACAACCGCAAGATCTTTAGCTTGGGAATATAAACCCGAAAGTAACTTTTTGTTGGTGAGATGATGGGAAAATAACAGCTCCAAAACACAAAATAAAACCACCATTAGTCTAGATCCTTGCAAGCAAAGAGAAAAATTAACGTTTTGGAGAGATTTTGGGTCAAAAGATTACTTACCAAGATCAAAGTGATTTCTCTTTGAAGAAAAGCTAGATGGATCTTCCCAAATGAAAAGTAATATGGTAGACAATAACTTGGAATGCAAAAGAAAATAGATTGGTGTTAGAATCTCTAACAAGTGAAGAAGAAAATAGAGAAAAATGGAAGAACAGTGAAGAAAACTTATGAAAAACCTTACCAAAAGTTGATGGAGATCAAAAGGAAGTTGTTTCTTTGATGATTTTATGCTTCAATCCTTCTTCCAATATGTGTTTTAAGTCGCAAAGTTTCTGGAAATGTAAATTATTTTGAGAGAGAATTGGGAGAAAAAGAAAAGGAAAATGGTGAAAATGAGTGAGAGAGAGTTAGTAGGTGTTTTGTGATGATTCAAAAGGAGTTTGTGAAGTGAATGATGACTTCTAATGGGTCTCCTCTGCCCCTTCTACAGGTCTTACACGTTTGGGAGGAGTGCCCAATAAGAATCCATACAAAAATGAGTTACACAAAACAACAACAAAAATTCTGCACAGGTCTGTGCGGCGCACGGCGTGCATATCTAGAATTTTTTTCCTTTTTTCGTTTGCGCGATCGTTAAGGAGTTTCGTTCGTCAAAAGTTCCCGATTCTTTTTGCGTTGAACTTAGGAAAGTTCATACTTGATTTCGAGATACGCACGGTTTCGGTAAAGGAGTAAACAAGGGCAAACGCACGATATCTCGAGGATAAAGAATACGATAACCGAAAAATTTGGCATAAACCTTCTAACTTATAATTATGAGAATACTAACTAATTGGCACTTAGATAGAATAAAATTATTACGTCTCGAGGGACGAATTAGGAAATACGAAAACCCGATACCCAATAACAGTAAATCGTGAGCAAAACAAAGCGAAATACAAGGGTTGAAATCAATTGCGAATAAAATATAAATAATGACGGTAACTCAAGTACCTCAAATAGACGGGACGTCACAGCCTCCCCCAGTTAAAAGAATTTCGTCCTCGAAATTACTAATGAGCATCGCTACTAGAAAAGAGATGGGGATATTTCCGCTGCATTTCATCCTCCCGTTCCCACGTAAATTCATCTCCAAACTTAGAGTTCCATCGGACCTTAACAATAGGAATTTGACTCCGTCGCAAACGCTTGACCTCTCGGTCAACGATTTCTACCGGCTCCTCTATAACGTGAAGCGATTCATCTAAGCGTAGTTTCTCTAAAGGAACAATCAACGACTCATCAGCAAGACACTTCTTGAGATGCGATACATGGAATACGTTGTGCACACCGCTCAACTCAGGTGGCAACTCAAGACGATAAGCTACTGGTCCAACACCAGACAAAATCTTAAAAGGACCCGTAAAACGTGGACTTAACTTGTTGCGCTTCTCCAAACGAAATACACCCTTCCAGGGAGAAACCTTCAATAACACCAGATCGCCGACCTTAAATTCCAAAGTCTTCCGACGCAAATCCGCGTACTTCTTCTGGCGATCTCTCGCGGCTAGCAGACGATCCTTGATCCTAAAGATCTTTTCAGTCGTCTCCTGGATCAAATCGGGGCCCGTAATCTGACTATCACCAATCTCAGCCCAACAGAGTGGAGACCTACACTTACGACTGTAAAGAGCTTCAAAAGGCGCGCAATTAATACTGGAGTGGTAACTATTGTTGTACGAGAACTCGACTAACGGTAAATGTCTATCCCAACTCCCGCCAAAATCTAAAACACACGCGCGTAGCATATCCTCCAACGTCTGAATCGTGCGCTCACTCTGTCCATCGGTCTGAGGGTGATAAGCCGTGCTCATATCCAATCTCGTGCCTAAAGCTCGCTGTAGCGTCTGCCAGAACCTCGAAGTAAAACGCGCGTCGCGATCAGAAATAACATATACAAGAATTCCATGTCTGGCCACGATCTCATCAATATATAATCTAGACAACTTCTCTATTCGGTAATCTTCTCGAATAGGCAGAAAATGCGCTGACTTAGTCAGTCGATCAACTATGACCCAAATAGTATCATAACCTCCTGAAGACCTAGGAAGCTTCGCAACAAAATCCATTGTAATATTTTCCCACTTCCACTGTAAGATTTCCGGCTGCTGAAGAAGGCCAGAAGGCTCCTGATTATGAGCCTTAACCTTAGAACAAGTCAAACATTTGCCTACATACTCGGCAATCGCCCTCTTCATGCCAGGCCACCAGTAAAAATCTTTCAAGTCATGATACATCTTATCCGCTCCGGGGTGAACAGAGTAATTTGACTTGTGACCTTCATCCAAAATTAACTGCCGAAGACCGACGGGAATCCAAATACGATCCAAGAAATACAATACCCCGTCGTCTTTTGGCTCCAACTGACGTGCTAAACTAAACAATCCTTCATCCTTCAGACAATCCTCGGTGAGAGCCTCCTGCTGAGCCTGAATAATACGAGTCTTCAAACTCGACTGAATAGAAACCATCATAGCGCGAACTCTCACCGGCTTAACCGATTCCTTGCGACTTAACGCATCGGCTACTACATTAGCCTTTCCCGGATGATAACGAATCTCACAATCATAATCGTTAAGCAATTCCACCCATCGGCGTTGCCTCATATTCAACATCTTTTGGTCAAAGATGTGCTGTAACGACTTATGATCGGTGAACACAGTGTACTTAGTACCGTACAAATAATGACGCCAAATCTTTAAAGCAAAAACCACCATGCCTAATTCTAAATCATAGGTTGTGTGGCTCTTCTCATGAATCTTTAACTGACGAGAGGCATAGGCGATGACCTTTCCGTTCTGCATCAGTACGCACCCGAGTCCCTTATGCGAAGCATCGCAATATACAACAAAATTTTCGGTACCCTCGGGAAGACTCAAGGTAGGTGCGTCACACAACCGCTTCTTTAATAACTGAAAAGCTTCTTCCTGCTCAGCACCCCAAATAAAGTCCTCATTCTTCTGGGTCAATTTCGCCATAGGCGAGGCTATCTTCGAAAAATTCTCAATAAAGCGACGGTAGTAACCTGCCAGACCCAAAAACGAACGGATATCGGTGGGCGTCTTAGGAGCAACCCAATCTCGGACGACCTTAATCTTGGCAGGATCAACGTGGAGGCCTTCCTTGCTAACCACATGGCCAAGAAATTGAACCTCAGATAACCAAAACTCACACTTCGAGAACTTAGCGTAAAAGTGCTCCTTCCTGAGCAACTCCAACACTATTCCCAAGTGCTCCTCGTGCTCCTCTCGGCTACGAGAATAAACAAGAATATCGTCGATGAACACGATCACAAACTTATCGAGGTAGGGACGGCAGATACGGTTCATCATTTCCATAAAAGCTGCAGGCGCATTCGTGAGACCAAATGGCATGACTAAAAACTCATAATGACCGTATCGCGTCCGAAAACCAGTCTTCGGAACGTCCTCCTCTTGCACTCTTAACTGATGATAACCGGAACGTAGATCAATCTTAGAAAAGAAACATGAACCTTGAAGTTGATCAAACAAATTGTCTATACGAGGTAAAGGATAGCGGTTCTTTACTGTCAGCTTATTCAGCTCTCGGTAATCTATACACAATCTCATCGAACCATCCTTCTTTTTCACAAAGAGTACTGGCGCGCCCCACGGAGAGAAACTCGGTCTAATGAAGCCATTATCCACTAACTCCTGGATTTGCTTAGAAAGCTCCAACATCTCCGAAGGTGCTAACCGATAAGGAGCCTTTGCCACCGGCGCTGCTCCGGGAACTAAGTCGATCCTAAACTCTACCTCACGTCTAGGCGGTAAACCAGGTAAGTCCTCTGGGAACACGTCGGGGAAATCACACACTACTGGCTTCTCATCCAGCTTCTTAGTGTTATCCTTCTTCACAAGATGTGCAAGAAAGAGTGAACAGTCCCGATTGATGTACTCCCGGACCTTCATACACGAGACGATCTTAAGACATTTCCCTGCCTTATTCCCTTGGACTAATAGCGGCTCTCCATGCGGTAACGGAATGCGTATCATCTTTTCGAAACATACAATCTCTGCACGATGCGTCTCTAACCAATCCATGCCGATAATTACGTCGAAACTACCTAACCTAATTGGAATTAAGTCGATAGGAAAAGAGTGGTCGTCGAAACTAACACTACAGTCGGAAAGTAACTCAGTCGCATGCAAAAACTCACCATCAGCCAAATCTATCTCAAAGGAAGGTACTAAAGGTATAGACTTACAGGAAATCATAGTCCTAAACACATCAGATATAAAACTTCTATCCGCACCAGAATCAAATAAGATAAACGCAAGTCGACCGCAAACAAGAAACGTACCTATAACAACGTGTGGATCCTGCTGAGCCTCCTTGGCCCCCATCACAAATGCTCTACCGCGAGGAGCATTACCAGCTGCAGCTAGCTTAGGACACTTGTCCCTACGATGCTCGGGAGATCCACATTCATAGCAATTGCCCTTCGGGGTCTTACAGAAATTTTCAGTGTGCCCTAACTTCTTGCACCTACCGCATACCCAACAAGCAACTTCTTTGGTGTGGTGCCTTCCACATCGATCACACTTCGGGTACTTACTCTGGGTACCCGATGCCACAGCAGCATACGATTTCACAACTTGAGGAGCGTCATTCCTCCTAAACCTTTTCCTTGAATGCTCATTGCGGTTTCCACCACTCCGTTTCCCTCCGGAGTTTTGCTTAACAATCATCGGGGGTAACTCACCATCACGAACAGCATTTTGGGTCAACGTAATAGCGATTTCCACCGCACTCTGAAAGGTGCTCCGTTTGTTGGAAAGGACACTCTTACGGATTGCTGGGGGTAATCCGTGAGTGTAGCGACCTATTCGCTTGAGTTCAGGTCGGACCAAGTGTGGGACCAGCTGGGACAAGGCGTGAAAACGCGAAGTGTACCCCTGGATGTCGGACCCAATCATGGTCAAGTTCCATAACTCATCCTCCAACTTCTGAATCTTAGATTCAGGAACATACTCAATGATCATAAACTCCTTTAGTTGCTCCCAAGTCATTGCGTAGATCTCAGCTCGGCCTCGCACATTCACGATTGAATTCCACCACGTCAGAGCCGTACCCTGAAATACGAACGCAGCAAATCGGACTCGATCCTCGTCCGCACATCCAACCGCATCAAAGATAGACTCTAGCGTTCCAGTTGCTGCCTCATTGCCCTTATATTCCGGGGCCTTGCAGCACATAAAAGTCTTTAGTGTGCAACCAGCGCGTCGAGCTGAGCCCTCTGCTCTACCTGATCCAGTAATCACGACTTCGGGACCCTCATTATTAACAATCGGCTCAGGACCCTCATTATGAACAACCGGCTCAGGACCCTCATTATTAACAACCGGCTCGGGATTTCCGGAACCCGAACCATTACCTTGGGCGGTTCCCTCTCGAAGTTGAGCTACAAGCTCGGGCATCATCGCCGCTAACTGTTGAGCAATCATCTGAGCCATGTCAGGATTCGTATCGTTCTTCACATTGTTCCTTCTCGCATTGGACGTATTAGCTCTCGCGTTCGAAGTGTTATGCCTCTCGTTCGCAGTAGCACGTCTCGCGGAACTTCGTGTCGCAACTCTCCTCTTAGGCGCCATCGTCCTAAAATAAAAAGGAAAGAAATTCGATAAGCAAATGTGTGCAAAAACAAGGCCAAACGCCACAATAACAACGCGAAATAAACACGTATGAAAAATAGTGCACACATTGCAATCAGAGAAAATCGATTCAAAAAGCCTATGGTCATAGTCCAAATGATTTACTCAGTTAAAATCACTTGGTTCGCTATAACCTTTGGCTCTGATACCAACTTCTGTCACACCCAGCTAAAAGCGGAAACACGGGATGTTCCAGTTATAATATCAAGAGTCAAGATTACAACAATATAACCGATAAACAAAACATCAAATAAAATAGATCATGCCAATTGTTACAAAATACATCATAAAGTCAAAGGCGATAAGACGCCAAGTACAAATACAATTCCAAAAAAATAACAAACGGATCATCATAGAAATTACAATAAAGAGTTCAAATTCAAATATCCCAAAAGCAAGCGATCCGAAAATAAACTATGGCATGATCAATGGAAATCCTCAATTTCCTGCATAGCGTTAAAACGACATCAACAACATGTTCGTGAATTATTCGCAATTTTAAGTAAAAAGTGACCCATCGATAAAT
>CAJVGC010000311.1:0-22876 GCA_910822075.1 Senecio squalidus
CGATTGAGACATGACGGATCTGCGACGTAAAAAGTTTCGTAAGTACATGAACAAGAGTATGCTAAAGGAAAATAAGTAAGGAATGCAGGTAAGGGTCGATCACGTGAGGTTGGGAATAGTAAGACCGGGAATTTTTTTGACTCAAAATCGTTTGTCTTTAGAAATTACGTTTCGTCCTTGCATAAGTCATTTTGAACTAGGCAGGGGTGATCAGGCCATGCGTAGTTGAAAACAATCATGCAATCGCAAAATTAATTCACTAAAGTTTTGAACCCATAATGATTTTCCGAATGTGCTCTGATACCAAGTCTGTCACACCCCGCTATAGCGGAAACACGGAATGTGAGAGCTGGAAATATCATTACACGGTCATAAGCAAATATAAACGATTCAAGTCATTTCGATTAAAAATAAATTGTTCAAGATTCAACAACCAAGCAGTTCATAAGTTTAAAATAAAGTACAAGTACAATGTTTCCAAAACAAATTCCCAAAATGAAAGGTCTTTCCCAATAAGTGCCTCACGCGACCATATCGACCCTCCTTTGCCTTGCATTCCGAACACTTACACTAATTTCCTGAAACATAAGATAAAGTGTCAACTACATAAAGTAGTGAGTGAGTTACAGTTTAGAGTTCGAGAAAGTTTCTAAAAATAGAAAGTTGCCAAAAATAGTAAGTTGCCAAAACATATATTGACGTCATAAGTAAAAGAACGAGTCGACGTTTGAACATATATGTAAATTGTAAAAGTTTGTACGTACGCGAGTAAAGTAATTAAATAAACTCGTATAGTAAAGTTGTAGCGGAATCCAGGCGCTAAAAGTGTGTATATGCGTATGGGATATGTGTTTAACTAAATAAAGGTATCTCGTATCAATCACTTGGTATAATATAAGTAGTAAGTATACACTAAACCGATTGACTGGTCGTGAACTAGCCCAAAAATGTTTAATTGTTTGAACGTTTGAACTAATCAATATGTACTTGGGACGCTAACCCTGAGTAAGGAGTGACCCCTCCTAAGTATCGATACCCATATGACTAACGGCTATTGCTAATAGTGTATAAGTGAACCTGAACCAAAACGGGCAATTGAACAATGTTGCAAAAATTGTACTCAACTCTTACGGGCTTATATATCCATCAAGGATTGGTTGCGAACAAGTATCCTAGTTTAGTTAACCCGCTAAGGCAATAACACAAATACGCATAATAGTTTGTACAAGTACCAAGTTTTGAACAGTTCCATAGTTCCAAATACGTTGCAAAAGTACCAAGTTTGAACAGTTCCAATGTTAAAATGTTTCAGAGTTTTGAACACGTTTCAGTAAGTACCAAATGTATCAAGTTTCAAATGTTTAATAGTTCGCAAATAGTGTTAACAGTTACAAAACATGTAATCTTATGCTTCCCCCAAATAATGTTTAAAAGTACGAAAAGTAAAAACAAGTGGGGTTGTAACTCACGGTTTGCGAAGAGAGATATGAACTAGCACAAAGAGAGGCGGAACACGTCGGGAATCACAAACGACCTAAAACACCTGAATGTGGTATAAGTTGTATTAGTATAATTTGAGTTATGTTAAGTTTTGATTTAACATTTTTAAGTCTCAATTTATAATACTTAGATTCTGTCCCAAAAGTTTATTACGGAAAATTTATAAGGTTTGTATGTTCGTGTACGTTTTATAGTCCGAAATGTCCAATTATGTACCAAAGTGTCAAGGTTCCAAGTTAATGTGTAAAAGTCTCGAAGTCATTAAGTTTCTGAATTTGAAATGTTATTTATGGTGAAAATTGGGCAGCGCTTCCGCGTTATAAAAATTATGTCCATTTTTAAAACACTTTCCCGCTTCAAAATCCACAATACAACGTTCAAATCAATGATACACAAGTTTCAAGTCCAAAAAGCTTTTTCATCAATCTCATATGTCAAAAACAGTAGTGATTTATCATGTATATATTCTGTGATAAATTATCTTGGCTTAAAGTCATGTTTACGACCTTTAAAACGACAAAAATAGCGAACAGGGACATTCTGGCGGCGGCTGGAGGAAAACAGCCGCCGGCTGAAATCCTTCAGTCGCCGGCCAAAAGGCTTCGGCCAGTTTTTAAGTTGCTTTTTTCTTCGATTTTAAGCTTGTTTAACGGGTAGATTCGACATGCAAGTTGTTATAACTTAAACATATGTATTTTTGAAGTAAAAACACTATTTTCTTTTAGATTTACTTGTTAAATATATTGATCTAACATAAAAACTCGTTTTTAAGCTAGAAAACGTTTTGCATGTTTGTGAAAGTTTGTTTCCAGGTTATAGATGATACATGCAAGTAAAAATATGTATAAAAATAGTGAAAAGAAAGTGTTATACCGAAGGAAAAAGAGATGTGATGGGTTGGATGAGTTTTAGCTCCGAAAACTCCTTAAAAACCCGATTTAAACTTTTTCCTTGAATACCCTTAACTCCTAGAACGATTTGTATGTGTTAGATGGTGGATATTTTGATGTTTATGGACTGAAAATGGGGTTATAGTTTCTGTTTTGGTTTTGTGTTCTTGAGAGAAAATAGAGAGAGTTTAGAGAGTGTGTGTGTTGTGTGTGTGATGTTTGATTCAAAATGAAAACAAAAGTGATTAAGGGTGATGTTTTCTGGCCTAGGGGATCACAAAGAGCAGTTATGGTTGCCCAGTCCCGAGCCAAATAAAGGGGGTCCAATGAAAACGCATGCAGAAATGAGTCATCAGCCAGCTGGGCAGCGGGATTCAGCCGCCGGCTAGATCCCAAAATCCAGCTTTTTGACGTTTTGTTGTTTTCCGTTAAATAGTTAAGGACTAGAATCATTTTGGTTACCGTTATGAACTTAGTCAAGTTCTTGTATTGCTTATTTGGTGTTAGGATTTATATTTTGATTCCGACATTGGTTCCGACAATTAAAAGTACAATAGAATGAACCCGAACAATATGAACACGATAAAAGAGAACTAAAGTTTTGAACCGATTAAGTAACTGAGAATCACCTGTAATTTGGACGGTTGTCACAATTACTAACAATGTTGAACTAGTTAAGAGGTATTTAACTTGAACTCTCGTTTCCCATTAAAACTTTAATCGTCTCATGTATAGTCACCACTCTCGTGTATAATTTCTACGTTTGACAACTAAGCAATAAGTACCTAAGCCGATTTTATGATTTAATCTTATAAAGCTTCCTCTCGAATAGCTTCTTAATTAACTAAACCGATCTCTCTTAATCTAGTTAACTAAAAACCACAATCACGTTTTTATTGTTTAAATCTTTAATACTAGTTCCTCTCGAATACTAATATCTTTAAACTAATTATTGACCGATTAGTTATTTCATAAACTATTTTGTAATGTCACAAGTTCCTCTCGAATACCTATGATGAATTACTAACAGTTTATATAAAAGATTATATAATATTCAAAAACTGATTACAATTGGTTTTTCGATTAAACATAAAATCCAGTTCATCCTATACGTAATTAAACAATAACCTACATAATTGATCACATCATCCAAGTGAACGTTAAGAAATTTAGTTACTCATAATAATAAAAATGCAACACAATAGAATTGAATGAAACATCTTTATATTAAAAGAACTAATGAAAATTATTAAAGTAACAATGATCCGAATGCTTAAACAACGAAATTGCTAAGTCTAAAAACACCAAATATCTCCGAAATTGCTAAGTCCAAAACTTGCTTACAATAATGATAATGATAATAATTAAACCTAAAAAACTGCTTCATTAAACGTAACAAACAGTTGTAGCCCAAAACTCCGCGGGACGGGAGTCCCAAGGGCGTGTGACGGGAGTCCCATTTTGGGGACGGGAGTCCCAGGGCCTTTTTCAGTTTTCTTTGTTTGGCTGCTCGTTTTTGCCTCATCTTTCGTAACCAATTCATTCTAGTCTCCAAATATAACGGGAATACAACATCGACCCGTTTTCTTCATTTTCAGCTCCAATTGTATCACTTCCGCTCCAGAACTCCGGCTAATACCCGTATAACATTTTAATACCACAATTGCCCGAAATTCCCAAAATCCGTTATGAATTAAACTTTAAAAAGACCAATATCGCATATAATAATATGACTAAAATATGCGATATCAAATCCCCCCATACTTAACCTTTGCTTGCCCTCAAGCAAATCCAGTTCAATTCAATTCAATTACCAAACCATGATTTAAAAAGCATAACTAAACACCTCACGAATATTTAGGAGTAATTCAAACAAATCTCTCGAACTAGTCTAAAGGGTATGTAAAATATTCCGTAAATCCGCTCAATTGCTTAGTCATGGTGAGTTTTCTATCATAGGCTTGATAAAGTATCGTATCTCCACCACTAGAGCCTAGGTATAACTAAACGGGGACTTTTATTCGGTATGTAATGTACAGGTAAAGGCATGTGAATAAATATATAGAGGTTAAATGGGTAAATAAGTAAAAGTATACAAATAAACGTAGTATACATCTAAACTTAGAATGAATCCGAACTCCTAAACGCTAATGAACCAATTGCTCCATATAACTTCAAATTCTTCCGAATTACATAACTCATAATACAACTACTTCTACTTTATTTCTTCAAAGACTCAAAATACATAAAACTACATAACTTTACAACTTTCTCTTTTTTCTTTTCTTTTTTTACTTTTGCTAACAAATAAATATATGATACAAAGGCTAACGATATTCGATAATTTCAATGCCTTAACACTTCTAACTTCAATCTTCATGTATACAACCAATAACAATCTCAAAACTATGTTCGTATTCATCTAAAAATGAAAAGAAAGGCTAATGTACAAAATATTTAGTGGGTTTAAATGAAACGAATAAGTTAGGCGCAAAATGGTTAACTAGAGTATCTAACACTAAAAGTAAGTGTTACAAAAGGGTTAAACGGAAATTAGCTAACCAATGTGACTAAGCTATAATTATTTAACAAGAAACGAATAGGCTAAATCAAATGGTTTATACCTAAATTGCCCCTAACGTTGTACCAAATTACACTAGGTTACCCTAATGCAATGCTCATCTATGGTCTCGAAACGTATGACTATGTTAAGTTCTAAAGTCCTCAACCATCGGCACACTCATACAAAAGAAAAAGTAGCATTTAAAATGAATGCTTTCAAGGCTCAAAATCTCACTTTTCTTTAAGTAGGGTATAAAATGTGCTAGGTTATGCAACAGATTAAAAATTTCTCAAGACATGTCATCATTTTTTTTTTTTTTTAATTTTTAATTTTTTTTTATTTAATTTAAAATACAATACACTGACCTAACTAAACATAACGGATCTAAGGGGGATAAAACTAGCTAATTTCCCCACTCCCCCCATACTTAAATAACACATTGTCCCTAATGTGTTCCATATAAAAGAAAAATAAACTAAGGGAAATTAAAGAATAAAAATACAAAATTAAAATAAAATAAAATAAAACAAAACAAAACTGTGCGTGTCGCTTTGATGTTGCTTGATTTCCCGACTCCACTTCGCACGTGCTGAACTTACTGCCAGAACGTGTCAATCGAATCATCCAAGATAAAGAGATCGTTGGAGGCATCAAGCGCATCATTCCTTTTGACCCATTCGTCATTCCACTCCCTCGTTTCCCGATAAATTAAACAAGTCACAAATGGTCGAAAGTGGACATGAACATTTCCGGGCTCTTCTTTGAAATAACTCCTAACCGGTTTCACATATATATTCTTATAAAAATCCCAAACCGCAACATGCGTATCCCCCTCAACCTCCTCCATGATAGTTTCCCAACACTCTATTTTCTTGTTTACACCATCGCCTATTTCCCCGTTCTTTGTGGTACTTAAGTCGACATTTGAATCGAACATTCTTTCTAATCCGTCCCAAGTAATATCTCCATAGTCACCAATAACTGACCCATCCGAGATTCCTATATCCAATCCGAGGAAGTCTTCCAATTCCTCATCTAAACTCTTTACCCAATGCATTTTATCCCAAAATTCGGCTTCTCTTGCAAACGGTTTTGGCGGTTCGGGTTGTACCTTCGCTTCCTTCTCTTTAAATTGTTGAAAAAATTTCGTGTCATGAACTTGAACCGGTGGACTAGTAGCTGATTCGGATGTGGCTATATATATTTGAACTACCGGGTTCTCCCATTCTTCCTCGTCCGACTCAAATTCACTATCAAAATCGGAAACGGGTTCTGAGATAACACTGCGTCGCAGTGAGTGTGGTTGCGGCGCAGTGGGTTCAGGTTCAGCTTCTTCTTTGTTTTCAGTTTCTTCATCCCAATACTCATATCCCCACCGTGTTGAAATTTCATTTACTTGTTCCTCTTGTTGACCCCTTTCTCTTTCTTCCAACTCCTCCAACTGCCATTCTAACCGTTGTTTTGTGACATCAAAATCCTGACGATCAAGTTCAAGTTGAAGATTTAGCAATTCCAATTGGTTAAGAATCCCATCATCTAACTTTTTTTTCATTTCAATAAAGGATTTAAACAAGTCTTTCAACTCTTGCTCTTCTTCTTCCTTCGGTTGATTTTCCTCATACCAAAATTCCCGTTCGTAAGATTGATTGTTCCCCCATCCTCTATCATATCTATAACCATATCCAAAATCACATATTGGGTCTTGGTAATTCCCCTTATCCGAATATCCATAATAGTTGTTATATCTCCTGTACATCGTCTAATATCTACAACCTGTAAATCACAACTAAACAAAAACCAAAACGTGAAAAGCACCTGATAAAGAATTAAAGTAACTTTCAAGTAATTAATACCTAAAAGGATCGAATCAAAAATTATTAATTAAAATCAAAAACTACAGTCCCCGGCAGCGGCGCCAAAAACTTGATGTACGAAATCGAGTATATTTTAAAAACAAGAAATACTTACGACTCGACTACACAATCTTAGGCAGTGGACCTAATCAAGTATAGTATAGTTTTAGGTAAATCAGGTTCGTTCGCAGGGACTGATGTTTGAAATATAATTAATAATTAATAAAATAAAAAGTGGGTTTTTGTGACCGAATTGTCACTGTGCTTAAACTACTAAATTTAAGAAACTTGTTGATTCAGATGAATCGCTGAAAAGATTTTGGTTTGTAAACAATTGATGAAAAATACATTCACTTGGACTTGATCACAATTACTACGGTTATCACTTAATTACTAACAATGTTGAACGAATTAAGAGGTATTTAACTTGAACTCTCGTTTCCCATTAAAACTTTAATCGTCTCATGTATAGTCACCACTCTCGTGTATAATTTCTACGTTTGATAACTAAGCAATAAGTACCTAAGCCGATTTTATGATTTAATCTTATAAAGCTTCCTCTCGGATAGCTTCTTAATTAACTAAACCGATCTCTCTTAATCTAGCTAACTAACAACCATAATCACGTTTTTATTGTTTAAATCTTTAATACTAGTTCCTCTCGAATACTAATATCTTTAAACTAATTATTGACCGATTAGTTATTTCATAAGCTATTTTGTAATGTCACAAGTTGTGACAACCGTCTAAAATTCAGGTGATTTTTCAGTTACTATATCGGTTCAAGTCCTTAGTTACTCTTTTATCGTGTTCACATTGCTCTAGTTCGTAATTGTTGAGTCTGTATTTTGTCGAAACCAGTGTCGGAATAATTCCCGGAAGCAATTATATAAGTCCTAATACCAAGAAAACACCTAATGAACTTTCCTAAGTTCATAACATATCATAATTAAGAACTTTCAGTTAACGAAAAGGTCCAACGAAGCAAAAACGTAAAAACAAAAATCAGATAAATTCTGATTAATAGCACGGTGCGCCGCACCTGCGGCTTGGTGCGCAGCACCGGCTGTCAGAATTCAAAATAATTACATTTTTAGTCCTTGCCTCGTTTTTACACAAACCCCAACCAACCACAAACGAGCCTAGACCATCAATTACTGGTTTTGGCAGTCCCCAAAGCCCTTCAACATCATTTCCCTATTTCTCTTTTCATTTCTCATTTTCTTTTAACAAAAACACACACACACACACTAAAACTCTCTCAAACTCCCTCAAGAAACTCCCCTAAATCCAGAGATTCCAGCCACTAAATCCACATAAATCCACCATCAAAATCGTTCAATCATCAAAGCAAACAAGGAGGAGCAAAGTATTTTCGGTTTCAAGCTTTCTCTACCGATTTTGGAGCTCTCAATCCTTCAAAAACATCATCCATCCACTTTCATCCGGTAGAAACCTTAATCTTATCTTTATTTACTGTTTTTACAAGTTGCATGTAAGATCTAAACCATAAAAACAAGTTTTTATGAAGATTCATAACACATATTATACAAAAACGGGTTTCTATTAAACTATCACTCTAGATCTATGTTTTGTGAATAAAGTTATGTACAAACTGTAAAAATAGTGTTTTATGAAGTAACCACTGATTGCATGTCGAAATCTTTGAGTAACAAAACGTTTTTGACAAGAAAAACACAAAACGGGAAAGGACAGCAAGGAGGTGCACAACACCCCCTGCTCAGTGCTGCGCACCGGGCTGCTGTCTTTCCCGAAAAATCGTCGTTTGGTCGTTTAAAACTCATGCACGTGTTCTGGATTTTTGTGAATAACGTTATGGAACTGAGATGATTAAAATAATAACAATGGTGACTTGTATTGAACTCTTTGGACTAAATGGACTTGTTTAATTAGGCTATTATGTGTTTATATGTGTTTTGTGAGCGGAAATGACTTTAGGTTTTGGACATGAAATTTGGGCGCGGAAGCGCTGCCCAAATTTCGTTAGAAAACTTAAACCATTTCAGCAACCTAAACATGTCTAACATAATAATAACTTCAACTATATACTTTCGGACTAAATATAACGTTAACCGCTTCAGACCATTTTTGGAACAAAATTAAACTTAACACTTAAAGTTAAATAAAAATTGTCCATTATATCATTTGAAGTAACATAATGAGATAATAACTTTTGGACAACCTTGGTATCCTTAGGCATTCCGTGATTCCCGGCTCTTAATTCCGACCGATTCCCGAGTTCTCTTTTCTCCGCAAACCGTGAGTTACAACCCCACTTGTTTTACTTTTGTACTTTTAAACATTATTTGGGGGAAACATAAGATTATATGCTTTGTAACTTTGACACTATTTGCGAATTATTGTAACAATTGGAAACTTTGTACTTTTGATACTTTATTGAAACCTTTGGAAACTTGTGCGAAACTTTTGAAACTTGAAACATTTTAAACTTATGAAACTCGTAAACTTTGGAAACTTGTGCGAAACCTTATTGAAACTCTTATGAAACTTTGAACTTTGGGAAACTTGGAAACTTGTGAACTATTATGCGTATATGTGTTGATGCCTTAGCCGGTTAACTAAATTTAGGATACTTGTTAGCGACCAATCCTTGATGAAAATATAAACCCGTAAGAACTTACTGCTACTTTTGGAAACTTTGTTCATTTGCCCCGTTTTGGTTCAGGAACTTTAATACACTATTAGCAACAGCCGTTAGTCATATGGGTATCGATACTTAGGAGCGGTCACTCCTTACTCAGGGTTAGCGACCCAAGTACATATCACTAAGATTCCGTTAGCAACTTATTGAAATATTTTCGGGCTAGATCAGGACCATACAATCGGTTTAGTGTATACTTACTATTTATATTATGCCAAGTGATTGATACGAGTTACTATTTAGTTAAACACATACTCCCTACGCATAAACCCTATTTAGCGCTTGGATACCGCTGCAACTTTATTTTTACGAGTTTTAATTATTTCACTTGCGTGTGTACAAACCTTTTACTATTCACGTATATGTTCTAACGTTGCTCCGTTCTTTTTACTTATGACGTCACTATTTTCTTGTACTTTCTATTTTAGGAAACTTTTCTCGAAACTCTAAACTGTAACTCACTCACTACTTTATGTAGTTGACACTTTATCTTATGTTTCAGGAAATTAATGTAAGTGTATGGAATGCATGGCAAGGAAGGGTCATTATGGTTACGTGAGGCGAAAAGTGGGAAAAGACCTTTCTATTTTGGGAACTTTATTTTGAAACATTGTACTTGTACTTTATTTAAAACTTATGAACTGCTTGGTTGTTGAAACTTGAACTATTTTATTTTTATTGAAATGACTTGAATCGTTTATATTTGCTTATGACCTTGTAATGATATTTCAGCTCTCACATTCCGTGTTTCCGCTTTAGCGGGGTGTGACACAAGTTCCTCTCGAATACCTATGATGAATTTCTAGCAGTCTATATAAAAGATTAAACAATATTCAAAAACTGATTACAATTGGTTTTTCGATTAAACATAAAATCCAGTTCAACCTATACGTAATTAAACAATAACCTACATAATTGATCACATCATCCAAGTGAACGTTAAGAAATTTAGCTACTCATAATAATAAAAACGCAACACAATAGAATTGAATGAAACATCTTTATATTAAAAGAACTAATGAAAAGTATTAAAGTACCAATGATCCGAAGGCTTAAACAACGAAATTGCTAAGTCTAAAAACACCAAATATCTCCAAAAATTCGTCGGTCCAAGCTAGGGTTTCAATACTCCAAAACTTGCTTACAAAAATGATAATGATAATAATTAAACCTAAAAAACTGCTTCATTAAACGTAACAAACAGTTGCAGCCCAAAACTCCGCGGGACGGGAGTCCCAGGGGCGTGTGACGGGAGTCCCAGGGCCTTTTCAGTTTTCTTTGTTTGGCTGCTCGTTTTTGCCTCATCTTTCGTAACCAATTCATTCTAGTCTCCAAATATAACGGGAATACAACATCGACCCGTTTTCTTCATTTTCAGCTCCAGTTGTGTCACTTCCGCTCCAGAACTCCGACTAATACCTGTATAACATTTTAATACCACAATTTCCCGAATTTCCCAAAATCCGTTATGAATTAAACTTTAAAAAGACAAATATCGCATATAATAATATGACTAAAATATGCGATATCAGATTGTTTTCGTTGCGGCGCAGTGAACCTTCATCGGGCGAAACCGACTTATTTTACTTTCCTTTTTCTGTTTTAGGGTTTAATTTCTTTTCCTATATAATGTAAACGTTTTTTATGCATTCATAACTCATATTTCGATTATATTGAAGGGTTTTATCCTTTTTCCTTGAATTGTGGCTTCAATTCACCATTGTTTCAATTCTAGATCACGTTATCTAGCTTGATTCGATAACAAGTCAATAAGTCTTGATTGTGGTATCGTTCGTTGATTGAATTATAAGTCTAATTTAATTAACGCACTATCTTTATTTTAGTCTTCCGTTGTGATTACGTATCATTAGTGGTATCAGAGCCACAATTGGCTCTTGATCTTGATCTTGATTTGTAAAAAAAAAAAAAACAATGATGAATTTTGATGATCAAGATTGCTTGATGAATCTCCGAGATGCTTTGCGCGATATGCAAGATGGGATCTTAGACCGACAAGACGGGGTGAAATTAGAGCCATTAAGGAATATAACGTTAATGAAGTTCCGAAATTGCTGGGTGGAACGGATCCGGAGTTGTATTTGGAATTGGAACGGGAGATGGATTGTTTATTCGGATTCAAGGAATTAGATGACAAAAAAAAATGTAAGCATGTCATCCTTCGTTTGGGAGGGGATGCTTCGTTTTGGTACAAAGTCTTGAAGAACACAAGGATTTGTGTCGGTAAAGGTAAGATTGCTTCATGGGATTCTTTGAAGAGAAAGGTTCGAAAAAGGTATTTTTCAATTACTCGTCATATTTCGACGTACCGTAAAATACCGGATTTCAAACAGAAGAATGAGTTGGGAGAGAACGTGGTATATGATTAGTATGAAGAGGAGGAAGAAGAAGAAGTCGTTGATGACTTATTTTCTTTTTTCGATGATAAGAATAAAATCAAGATCGTGATTATGTGTTGCAAGTGTTGCGGTTATGGTCATTCATCAATGAATGTCCTAACGAAATATTTGTAACAGATTCTGAATGGAAATCATCTCAATCAGATTCCCTTCGAGATGATTGTGATTGTCTAACTTATGAATTTAGTCCGGTTTTTTATTCATATGATGATGAGTATGATGATAATCATGTTCTTCCAATTTATGATGAAGGTGATAAAGAAAAGAAAAAAAAAACAAACAACAACAACAACTTGTTCTTGACGTATTATCTAACAATAAGTCTTATGTTGGCCAAGTTGATGACGACTCTTTAATCATGAATTATGTGAGATACGATTATCTTCAACATATTTCATCGGTTTGCCTTTTAAAATATGGTGACCGGTATTTATATGAATTTGAAAAGAAAGATATATGTAGTTTTGTTTTAGGAATCATGGAGGAAAATACTAAGAAGAAGATCGTTTTGAAGCCCATGTCTTCTCAAGAGTTGCGTTCAGTGAGTACTAAATCGAAGAAAAAGTCAACTTTCAATTTGTTGGCTACTGAAATAGATGTGGAACATGTGATTGAAAAAGAGGAAAAACCGTTATTTACTAAGGAAAATTTAGATACGGGTTGGGATAAAAGCGTAACAGGTTGAATGGTTGAGTTGTTTAAAAATTGGTCTAACCTTTCCACTAATGCCGAGACATTTGATTTGATTAGGAAGCGTTTGCGTGTTGCACCTGTCTTTGCATTACCGGATTTTTCACAACCGTTTGAGGTTGAATTTGATGCAAGTGACGTAGATTTTGGAGGATTGTTTGGCAAGGTCAATTCGGAGCGTTCGGAGAGTATTTTACTCAATATGGGTTTCTTATAAAAGGTAATTATCCTTTGTATTACCAAACAACTTATTCGTGAATGGTTGATACGAGAGGCACATGGTGGTTATTTGACAAGTCATTTTGGAGTATCGAAAACGTTGGGGGTTGTGACGAAATTGGTTGAGAAGTGTGTTACTTTCTATGTTGGTGATCTTAACCTCGATGATGATGGGATTTCGGAATTGAGGTCAATTCCTTTTAAAGGAGGAGGGAATGATACGAATTGGGATGGTGAAAAGTTGTTACTTGTGATTGGAAACAAGGCATATGAAGGAATCATGGATTGGGATGTGTTTGGTGACTTGGGAGGTTTGTTTAGCTCTAAATTTCACTTTGAGACTCACCGGAATACATCAAGATATCACCACGACACATCAAGACATCACCTCAACGCATATGGAGGCTAGCAACATATTTGGTGTAGGTTGAGTTCTCACTGAATGGCAGTGAATTCCACTCCGGCGCAGTGAGGGTATTTACCTTTCGAGTCTGTTCTAGATTGTTCCCGCTGCGGCGCAACAACATTCACTATGGCGCAGTGAACCTTTAGCGGGCGAAACAACTTATTTTACTTTCCTTTTTCTGTTTTAGGGTTTAGTTTCTTTTCCTATATAATGTAAACGTTTTTTATGCATTCAGAACTCAGATTTCTATTATATCAAGGTTTTTATCCTTTTTCCTTGAATTGTGGCTTCAATTCACCATTGTTTCAATTCTAGATCGCTTTATCTAGCTTGATTCGAGAACAAATTAATAGGTCTTGATTGTGTTATCATTTGTTGATTGAATAATAGGTCTAATTTAATTAACATACTATCTTTATTTTAGTCTTCCGCTGTGACTACATATCAAGTACGCCGAACACGGGGCGTGCATTGTCCGAGTTGTATTTGTGGTGTCCGGGCAGCAGCACGTCGGACACAAGGAGTGACGTCCGGGAAGCAGCACGTCGGATACATGGAGTGGTGTCGGGTAGCAGCACGTCGGACACGAGTATACCAAGTGTTATTGGGCAGAGGAGTTGGTGTCCGAGTAGCAGCACGTCGGACACAGGGTGTGCTTGTCCGAGTAGACCAAGTGTCACCGGGCAAACAAGTTGGCGTCCGGGTAGCAGCACGCCAGACACGGGGGTGTGCTTGTACGGACAACGACTAAGTGTCAAACGCGTGACGTTGGATGTGGTAGCCGAACAAGAGCAATGGTGCTCGGATAGCTGCCCGGATGGCACATTACTTACCAAACGATCACTTAGCCAAACCACTGTCTCAATGGAAATGTTATGGATCACCTTGCATGTTTCCTTTTAGGTTTTAGCCTAAATTCATGACAGTGCCTTTACGTCGAGCCTGCTAGGACTTGTTAATGACCTTTAGTCTTTAAGTGTTAGACATGACGTCACGTCAGTGCCTTTATGTCTAGCCCGGACGTCACGCCAATGCTTTTATGCATAACCTGCTAGGAATTGTTAATGACCTTTAGTCTTCAAGTCTGTGCTCTTTAAATGTCAGACATGACGTCACACTAGTGTCTTTATGTCTAGCCTTGATGTCACGCCACTGTCAGGCTTAGCCCAGTGCAAAGTGGGTCGGACCGGACCGGACCGGGTCGGACCGAGACCGGCCCGAGACCGTTAAAGCCAAAAATCCTAGACCGAAAATCGGACCGGTTAGAACCGGGCCGGGTCGGGTATGAACCGGTTCGGGCCGGGTATAACCGTCGGGCGGACTGGTTTTGTGCAATTTTTTTTTTTTTGTTTTTTTTTTGTTTTGTTTTTGTTTTCTTGTGTTGATTGTTGTTTTCTTGTGTCAAAGATAGCCCAACTGCTTGAGCTGGAATACATGTAGGAGATGAGTTGCTTGAAATAAATGGTATAAAAACATGTATGAAACTGCAATTATTTTATGGGGTCAACTTGCAAAAAATGTAATAATTATGGAGCTTATCAACAATGTCACAAGGCCAAAGTTGGTATTGTAATAACGTTAACTACATCTGTTTAACAAAAATACTTATAAAATCTTGTCTTTTAATATTTTCCTCAGATGGGTTCTCTATCTTTGTTGCATATTCTCTATATTTCTTGGTGTTGAAGAAGGCAACCGAGACCGCAATAATTTATCGTTATTAAAAGATTTACTTATTTTTGTTACAGTAGGTGTAGTATTATTTTCATTTTATTCCGATGATTCCTAGACAATATTTAAACTCTAACATGACTAGAAAATTAAGTGAACATTCAATCCTTAGCAATATGTTGAGTGCACGGATAAAGTCGTAAGGTGTGTTTAGACTTAAATTTGCTAATCGATTCCCATGAATCCTGTTATGGTAAAAACGTAAATAAATTGTGAAAAAAATAAGCCATGAAAAATCATCAAAAAAGATATATCCAAAATCAATAAACAAGAACAATACAAAAAACAAAATAAAGGAAAAAAAAAACACTACGACAAAAATTAAATGGAAAATATATTAACAATGTCATATTAAATAGATTTTGGGTCAAAGTTATAATCAAAACACAAAGTGTGGAGTGGTAATACATCTTCCTCTGTCATAAGATAGCCAGGTTCGAATCTTGGTTGTGACATTTTTAGTATATAACCCTAAAAATTAAAAAATAATAAAAATATTCGGCTAGTCGGGTATACCCGATTTGAATCGGGGATGGACCGGACCGACCCGATACCCGAAAAATCCCTAAAATCAAACCCGAAGACCAGACCGAAAATTATAATGCTGGCCGGTTCAGTCCGGGTCGGGCCGGGTTTCCGGGTAAATAACGGGCCGGCCAGTTTCTGCTCAGGCCTAGTCAGGCTAAAGTTTTACTCACCCTCCTCACTCCTATACTAACCTAATCAGCCCCCCAATAAAAGGATAAAATAAGAATACTAAATGTTGTTAGAACGTGAAAGCACTTTTAAAATCACTTTTTTAAGGCATCAAAATACATTTTTATTAAAAATATTTTTAGAAGAATCTTATTTAAATAACTTTTAAAACTTTTCTATCAATTTTTTTTTTTTTTAAGTTGTGAGAATAATCACATTTTGTTAAGTATATAATCACATTTTATTTATGATACTATATTTTATGTTTATCAAAAATATATTTTTGTCAAAAAAAAATTATTTGTGATTTATCTTTTTTGAAGATCATAAATTTTAACTAAATAATCACAAAATATTTCATGTGATTATCGATTTATATTTTGTGATTATACTAACCATTTAAATAAATAAAAAACATTCTAAGATTCTAAAAAATATATAAAAATTCCAAAAGCTTAAAAAAAAGTTATTTAAATAAGATTATATGAAAAACATTATTTAAATAATGTTTTGATGCTTTAAAAAGTGATTTTATTGTCGTGCGAATGTTCTCACAATATTTGGTATTTTTATTTCAACCTAACTGTTTATATATATATATATATATATATATATATATATATATATATATATATATATATATATATATATATATATATATATATATATATATAAAAGGTTTATTGACGAGCCCTCTCAAACCCGTGTCACTTTTGTGACCGAACGACCCAGCCTGCACGAAGTCTTGGTCCTGTTAAAACATATTTGCTGAGAAAGCCACGAATATTGGTAGAAAATCTTATTTGGAGATCAAATATATATATATATATATATATATATATATATATATATATATATATATATATATATATATATATATATATATATATATATATATATATATATATATATATATATATATATATATATATATTTATATATATATATATATATATATATATATATATATATATATATATATATATATATATATATATATATATATATGACCTTGAGGCTTGTCTCAATGGTTATCACATGTTACCTTTGTGTGGGAGGTCACAGGTTCAATACCTAGTACTGGGGTGGGTAACCTCCAAAGAAAATTTTCTACCAATGCTCGTGGCTCTCTCAGCAAAGATGTTTTAACGGGACCAAGACTTCGTACAGACTCGGTCGGTCACAAAAATGACACAGGTTGGAGAGGCCCGCCAAGAAACCTTTTATATATATATATATATATATATATATATATATATATATATATATATATATATATATATATATATATATATATATATATATATATCAATATATTCATTCATATCCATATTAATTGATGAAATCTTATTATAGATAATAATAGAAGTTATTATATAGGCTATATAATAACTTCTATTATTATCTATAATAAGATTTCATCAATTAATATGGATATGAATGAATATATTAATATTACAATATGAGATATATATATATATATATATATATATATATATATATATATATATATATATATATATATATATATATAAAAGAATAAATTGTAATTTTGTCCACTAAGATTTTTAATTTGTTACTTTTGTCTTTTAATTTTTTTGTTCTTATATTTTGTCCTGAATCTGTTATTTTTTGTTTTTATGTTGTTCCTTCTTCAAGTTATAGTTAGTTTCTTTCGTTAAATGATAGATGAACTAAGTGAACTAACTAAAACGACCAAAAATATACTTTTTATTTTGTATTTAATTAATATTTATATTATATTTTTCATCTTCTTTAACTTTTTTTACACCTTTAAATATATAACGACCCATTTTCTTTTTCATACTGTCTTGAAACTCCCACCGTTTAGAAACTGTTATAATTCATAATCTACAAACTACTATTATTTCAATAATCTCAAATAAACAATTATTTTGAACATCAAACCTCAAATAACTAGATCTAAAACTTTAACATATAACACTTGCAAAGACAAATTCAAAATCACGCGAAGAGAACCGACAAATTTTTAAACCAACTAAAATAGCACTAACGGAGACAATTGATTAAGGCCGAAGAAGATTAGTTGAAATAAGTGTCGGTAGCCGAAAACAACAGCCGAAGAGGCACCGACAACCTCAATCGGATAACGATTGAAAAACATGCTTTATACGAAATCGGTTCAAGTGACTATGTTTGTTGCAACTTATTCTGCTTAATAGATCAAATTTTTGTAGATTAATCTGGGGAATTTCTATAGCTATAAATCTAAATTTCTTTTTAAGAGATTTCACAAAGGGGAATAGAGATTTAAAGACAAAGAAAAATAACTGAGATAGGAGATACATGGGAGATGAAAAATATAAAATTAAATTATTTAAAGGCGGGAAAGACATAAAGAAGATGAAAAATATAAAATAAAAAAGAAATAAAAAAAGTTACATTTTTTGTTCTTTCAGTTAGTTCAGTTAACAATCACCGGAAGAAAGAAACTAACTATAACTTGACGAAAGACAAAGAAAATGAAAAATAACATGTTAAGGACAAAAAATGCAAAAAATAAATAAATGGAGGGACATAATTGATGAATCAGAAGTTCTAAAGGGACAACATTTGCAATTTACTCTATATATAATATACACCAAGACCCAAAGCAATCATACTAACAATAGAAATGAATTTGATCTTTCATACTTTTTTTATCTTTACATTGCTATCATTTTGTATTGCTTCCACCCCAAATACCATGTGTTCTTTTAGGACTTATATCACCAATGCTGTTGAAAGTGATATTGTATTCCGTCTCACCGGTAAAAATGTCCCTGATAAAGGTAATGATGATCAAGGAAACCACACACTTGCTTCCAATGAAGAATATGATTGGAAGTACGGCGTTATAATTGGCACGTATTATCGCGGCGAATTTTGGTGGGGATCACGATATGCATCAGTCGGCATTTATAATTATGACATTTTTGGTAGTTGTTTCAATGGAAACATTTTTACGGTTCAACGATGTTATTGGTTAGTTAAACCAGATGGATTATATAATCATGCTAGTAATGACTCATTTCCTGGTCATTGGACTAGGAAGAAAACTTGGGATGAGATATTGTAATTATTTTATTATTATTAATTACAAAGCAATACAATCTTAATATATATATGTATATATATATCTTTGAAATTATTAACCAATAAAAACTCTTTCTTAAAAAGTTAACTCAATCTTTTACTTTAACCAATTTAATCAATTAGCCCTTTGTTTTAACCAATCTAACTAAGAAATCCCTCGTAACACGATAATATTCCAAAATTAATATTAACCCTTATTTTTTTTAAAATTAATATTGTTCTCTTAATTTTCAAAAGGTCAATTTATCCATTTCTAAACAAAAATAAGCAACTATTATTCATCATTTTTGTCTCCCTCTCTCTTCATTTTTTTTTTTTTTTACATTTCTGTCTTTTTACGATAGTCTCAATATTTATTTCATTCAAGTAAAAATATGTTTTCAATATTAATAAAAACCTATTTTTCCACAAAATAAATAATAATGACCACTTATTTCAATAAATATTTAAAAAAAGTTTCACTTTTCTTTCTTTATTTTTAATAAACAAATATTAATAGTATTACTGTTTTTAATCTTTTTCTAATTGACCAATTATACATATTTATCAAATCGTAGGTTTGACAATATGGTTTTGTCTATTTTGTAACAAAAATCCTTTTTATGTGTTGTCATCTTTGTATATACGTTATAAACATTACACTTTGATTCAAATCTTGACAAATCAAATAAAAATAAATCTAATGTGTATGAAATTAAGGATTTATATTTACTTCAAAAGGCTTTATATATAAAGAAATTCGTAAATCTTACTTATTAGTCACTTAAATATTTATAAATTAGTATTTTACCTTATCCGTGACTCGACGTGGATCTAAAAGGTAACCTTCTACTAAAATTGTTTATTAAATCAACTTAACCATTTTTTAGATAAATTTCTTCAAGTGAATCATTTATTTTTAACCAATTAAAATAAACTCTTTATTCTTTTTCTATTAATAAATACGTGATAAAGACTTTTAAAATACATATAATAAAACTATATGAGCAGTTTAAATATATACATGTAGCTTTATAAATTTTTTCAGAAATGAATAATATTTGCGGACAATATATAGCAACTTTTATATCAAAACTAAATTGTTATATTAAATTTTAACTCCAAAATCTAATAATACTTATAATAAATAATTTAAACTACCATATATATATATATATATATATATATATATATATATATATATATATATATATATATATATATATATATATATATATATATGGTAGTTTCAATTATTTATTATAAGTATTATTGAGTTAAAATTTAATATAACAATTTAGTTTTGATATAAAAGTTGCTATATATTGTCCGCAAATATTATTCATTTCTGAAAAAATTTATAAAGCTACATGTATATATTTAAACTGCGCATATAGTTTTATTATATGTATTTTAAAAGTCTTTATCACGTATTTATTAATAGAAAAGAATAAAGAGTTTATTTTAATTGGTTAAAAATAAATGATTCACTTGAAGAAATTTATCTAAAAAATGGTTAAGTTGATTTAATAAACAATTTTAGTAGAAGGTTACCTTTTAGATCCACGTCGAGTCACGGATAAGGTAAAATACTAATTTATAAATATTTAAGTGACTAATAAGTAAGATTTACGAATTCTTTATATATAAAGCCTTTTGAAGTAAATATAAATCCTTAATTTCATACACATTAGATTTATTTTATTTGATTTGTCAAGATTTGAATCAAAGTGTAATGTTTATAACGTATATACAAAGATGACAACACATAAAAAACAAATAGACAAAACCATATTGTCAAACCTACGATTTGATAAATATGTATAATTGGTCAATTAGAAAAAGATTAAAAACAGTATACTATTAATATTTGTTTATTAAAAATAAAGAAAGAAAAGTGAAACTTTTTTAAATATTTATTGAAATAAGTGGTCATTATTATTTATTTTGTGGAAAAATAGGTTTTTATTAATATTGAAAACATATTTTTACTTGAATGAAATAAATATTGAGACTATCGTAAAAAGACAGAAATGTAAAAAAAAAAAAAAAATGAAGAGAGAGGGAGACAAAAATGATGAATAATAGTTGCTTATTTTTGTTTAGAAATGGATAAATTGACCTTTTGAAAATTAAGAGAACAATATTAATTTTAAAAAAATAAGGGTTAATATTAATTTTGGAATATTATCGTGTTACGAGGGATTTCTTAGTTAGATGGTTAAAACAAAGGGCTAATTGATTAAATTGGTTAAAGTAAAAGATTGAGTTAACTTTTGTTTTATTGGTTAATAATTTCAAAGATATATATATACATATATATATTAAGATTGTATTGCTTTGTAATTAATAATAATAAATAATTACAATATCTCATCCCAAGTTTTCTTCCTAGTCCAATGACCAGGAAATGAGTCATTACTAGCATGATTATATAATCCATCTGGTTTAACTAACCAATAACATCGTTGAACCGTAAAAATGTTTCCATTGAACAACTACCAAAAATGTCATAATTATAAATGCCGACTGATTGCATATCGTGATCCCCACCAAATTCGCCGCGATAATACGTGCCAATTATAACGCCGTACTTCCAATCATATCTTCATTGGAAGCAAGTGTGTGGTTTCCTTGATCATCATTACCTTTATCAGGGACATTTTTACCGGTGAGACGGAATACAATATCACTTTCAACAGCATTGGTGATATAAGTCCTAAAAGAACACATGGTATTTGGGGTGGAAGCAATACAAAATGATAGCAATGTAAAGATGAAAGATCAAATTCATTTCTATTGTTAGTATGATTGCTTGGGGTCTTGGTGTATATTATATATAGAGTAAATTGCAAATGTTGTCCCTTTAGAACTTCTGATTCATCAATTATGTCCCTCCATTTATTTATTTTTTGCATTTTTGTCCTTAACATGTTATTTTTCATTTTCTTTGTCTTTCGTCAAGTTATAGTTAGTTTCTTTCTTCCGGTGATTGTTAACTGAACTAACTGAAGAACAAAAAAATGTAACTTTTTTTATTTCTTTTTATTTTATATTTTTCATCTTCTTTATGTCTTTCCCGCCTTTAAATAATTTAATTTTATATTTTTCATCTCCCATGTATCTCCTATCTCAGTTATTTTTCTTTGTCTTTAAATCTCTATTCCCCTTTGTGAAATCTCTTAAAAGAAATTTAGATTTATAGCTATAGAAATTCCCCAGATTAATCTACAAAAATTTGATCTATTAAGCAGAATAAGTTGCAACAAACATAGTCACGATTTCGTATAAAGCATGTTTTTTCAATCGTTATCCGATTGAGGTTGTCGGTGCCTCTTCGGCTGTTGTTTTCGGCTACCGACACTTATTTCAACTAATCTTCTCGGCCTTAATCATTGTCTCCGTTAGTGCTATTTTAGTTGGTTTAAAAATTTGTCGGTTCTCTTCGCGTGATTTTGAATTTGTCTTTGCAAGTGTTATATGTTAAAGTTTTAGATCTAGTTATTTGAGGTTTGATGTTCAAAATAATTGTTTATTTGAGATTATTGAAATAATAGTAGTTTGTAGATTATGAATTATAACAGTTTCTAAACGGTGGGAGTTTCAAGACAGTATGAAAAAGAAAATGGGTCGTTATATATTTAAAGGTGTAAAAAAAGTTAAAGAAGATGAAAAATATAATATAAATATTAATTAAATACAAAATAAAAAGTATATTTTGGTCGTTTTAGTTAGTTCACTTAGTTCATCTATCATTTAACGAAAGAAACTAACTATAACAAAAAATACAGATTCAGGACAAAATATAAGAACAAAAAAATTAAAAGACAAAAGTAACAAATTAAAAATCTTAGTGGACAAAATTACAATTTATTCTTTTTATATATAGATATATATTATATATATATGATATATATATATATATATATATATATATATAGTAGATATCTCATATTGTAATATTAATATATTCATTCATATCCATATTAATTGATGAAATCTTATTATAGATAATAATAGAAGTTATTATATAGCCTATATAATAACTTCTATATTATCTATATAAGATTTCATCAAGTAATATGGATATGAAGAATATATTGATATATATATATATATATATATATATATA
>CAJVGC010000312.1:0-25561 GCA_910822075.1 Senecio squalidus
GTGGTGGAACATCCTCGAAACCTGGTGGATGCTCCTCATCGTCCTGCTCATCAGCATCAGCAACCCCTCTAATAGCAACCCATCTGTGAATCACATCACCTCCTGGGGAAACAAATCTGTTCACTAAACCAGAGGACTTAAACCAAGCTGCCCCGAGAAGACGCATCCCTGGTGTCAACGTGGTACAAGTGTCAAATCCTGGGCCCCGGAATGCTAAGCGCCTACCAATAGCGCTCACAAAGTGACCTCCCCGGATCACACTGCCGGCCCGTGCGCCCTTCAGGATGTTGGTCATCCACCGAGCTAAGATGTAGGGAACATTAACAGGCCTCTTTTGAACAATGCATCCCAGCCAAAATAGTTCCTCTTTATGGCATTTTTCCAGGCCAGATTTCCTGCCAATCACAAACAAACACACCATGGCAAATATAGCCCGAACTTTCGGGTCCCTAATCTGTGTATAGGAAGGGCGAGAGGTGTACTCTCCACTAGCAACGGTGGCCCAGATGGCCGCGTTGTCACGATAGTCCGGGACCTTAATTCCCTCAGCCATAAACCCGGCAAACTCCGGGTGTGCAAGATCAGCAGCATCAAATAATCCCAGTTTTTCCCCAAACTCGGATAATGTCATCCGCCTAAGTTCACCCCCAAGAAGAAACTGTATGGTGTTTTTGGTAGGGTTGGGTTCAGTGTGGTTGAAGGCAAATGAGCTATAGAACTCGTATGTTGCCTCTATGTGGATCGGCTGGTTAATAGAAAATAACCGCTCCCAGGCTCTACAACGAAATCCCCGAAAATCAAATGCCAACATGTCCAAGATCTCAGCAGCTCCCGATGGATAACGGGAATCGTGTGGGCGAACTTCGGACAAGAAGTCCCACTCAATACCGCTAGGTGCATACACCGGGTATCGCTGCAAAGTGGCTAACCTATTCTGGAATTCATGCCTCTGTTGAAGAGTAACTCCTCGTCTTGGGTCGAATACGCGAAGGAATTGATGATCGATGTTGAGAGGGGACCTCCTGTTGTTCATTTGCATCGGCCATAGTCTGCATAAACCAAGTTAGAACAACCATATTAGTCATATAAAACAGTGCGAGAAAATAGGACATCGCAAAAACAGGCCGAAACAGAAAGCAATAAAAATTGGGACAGTGGGTTTTAGCCGCCGGCTGGCTGAAAACAGCCGCCGGCTGAAAGGCAACTGCCGGCTGGCTAATTTCAGCCGCCGGCTAAAACTCCTGGACAGGTTATTCATCGCTGTGAACCGTTCTAGCTGCTGTTTAAACTTCCTATCAAAAATAACATGCAAATTACCAATTTGCACACCAAAAATCTCGCAGAATCTGTTAAAGCAGGACCTTAATATACACTCCACTTCACATGTTAATAACTAAATTCCACCAAAAAAATTCAATTATCAAGTCCATACTTACATACACAACCAACCCCTTTTCGTCAATTAAACATGGGACTTTGATTTCTAAACTCGATGTAACTATTAAGTAGTAGCAACAATAAATCCTACTAGCAAATTGAATTAAACCAAGTTACAAATAGTCCTAGCAAAAACCTCCAAATTTCAACAATCTCTAAGCAAAATTAAACCAAGGAAATAGTAAATTGAACTGAGCCTAAGCATACAAATCATTTAAGGAATGAATCCTATCAATTAATTTTAAAATTAAGCACTAACAATCTCGGATTTTCGAAACCCCCAAATGGTGTTCTTCATGAAAAATCAAAGAAAAACAAGAAAGAGGAGTGAATAATCCATACCTTGGTCTTTGAATTAGGTGAATTGAAATGAAAAATGGAAGAAAATTGACAAAAAGGGTGACAAATGGTCTCAGCCGCCGGTTAGATAAGAGTGTATGTGTGTGGATGTGAATGAGAAAGAGAAAAAACGATTTATATTAACCTTTTTTCAAAACCTGCGTTTTTTCAGCCGGCGGCTGGAAAATTTTAGCCGTCGGCTGCTTTTAGCCGCTGCCAAAATTTTCAGATTTCAAATTTAGCCGCTGCTGTTTCAGCCGGCGGCTGGAAATATTTAGCCGGCGGCTGATTTTTAGCCGCCGCCAAATTTCTTATTTAAAATTTTAGCCGCGGGTTAAAACTCTCTGTTCCAAAAAAAATGTTTTTTCGTTCGGTGATTTAGCACGATCTAACCTGGTGTCCGATATGTTTAGCAGCTCTCATATGATGATCTAAGGTGACCTGAAACAAAAAATCAAAAATTAAAAGAGGAAAAACGCGTAGTGTACATATATTTTTGGTTTTTTTGTTGTTTTTCTGATTTTTTTGTATTTTCTTTATATTTTTCTGACAAAATAAAATAAAAGAACGGGAAAAGAAGCGGGTTGTCTCCCGTAAGCGCTATTTGTTTAGTGATGAGTCGTTAAGCTCGACTCAAACCAAGTTTGTTAACCGTCACGTTCATGGAGGTCGAGCACCTCGTCGTCTCCAAATAGATCAAACTGGTTATCACGTCCATCGGCATAATATTTCTTTAAACGATGCCCATTTACTTTAAAACTCTCGCCCTTTTCGTTGGCGATCTCCACCGTACCGTAGGGGAATACATCTAGCACGATATACGGTCCCGACCACCTTGACCGTAATTTCCCCGGAAATAGCTTCAATCTTGAATTATATAGGAGAACCATATCGCCGTCGATAAAGTTCCTATCCGTCTTGATTCGCTTATCGTGCAATTTCTTTGTCCGTTCCTTGTAGAATAGCGAGTTCTCATACGCGTTCATGCGTAACTCGTCTAACTCCTGGATCTGGTGGAACCTGTTCTTCCCTGCAGGAATCATTTCCATATTGGCTGCTTTTAAAGCCCAATAGGCTTTATGCTCAATTTCAACGGGTAAGTGACATGCTTTACCATAAATCAAACGATAAGGAGTACAACCAATAGGAGTTTTAAATGCAGTCCTATGCGCCCAAAGAGCATCGTCTAATTTATCGGACCAATCCTTACGATTTGCACCGACCGACTTTTCCAAAATGCGCTTCAAGCCTCGGTTAGTAACCTCGACCTGTCCGCTCGTTTGGGGGTGATAAGCTGTTGAAAATCTATGGTTTACACCATATCTTTTTAACACCTTCTCAAGTTGGGCGTTACAAAAATGTGTACCCCTATCACTAATTAAAGCTTTAGGGGTACCAAACCGGGAAAACAATTGTTTCAAAAAATGAACGACGACTCGCGCATCATTGGTGGGTAAAGCTTTCGCTTCAGCCCACTTTGATACGTAGTCGACAGCTACTAAAATATATTTATTTCCCCGACTCGAAGGAAAGGGTCCCATAAAATCAATACCCCAAACATCGAAGATTTCACATACCTGGATGCCCGTTTGTGGCATCTCGTCGCGTGAAGAAATATTACCAGTCCGTTGACAAGCGTCACATTTCTTCACATGATCCTGAGCATCCTTGTACACTGATGGCCAATAGAACCCGACATCAAAAACACGTTTGGCTGTGAAATTCGCAGCATGATGTCCTCCTATAGGTCCTGAATGGCAATGGCGTAAGATCTTGTCTTTCTCCGCTCCAGAAACACACCTCCGAATTACGCCATCTGCACAAGCACGAAACAAAAACGGGTCTTCCCAAAAATAATGTTTCAAATCAGCAAAGAATCGCTTCTTTTGCTGATAAGTTTTATTCGTGGGAAGGGTTTTGGCAACCAAATAATTAGCAATATCTGCAAACCAAGGTACCTCGTCACTTACTTTAACCGTCATGAGAGCTTCGTCGGGAAAGGTGTCTCGTATGACCGACTCATCTAGCTTTTCCAATTCTGGGTTTTCCAACCTAGACAAATGATCTGCCGCCAAATTCTCCGCTCCTTTCTTGTCCTGAATTTCAATATCGAATTCCTGCAAAAGTAAAATCCAGCGGAGTAATCGTGGTTTGGCATCCTTTTTGCTAAACAAAAACTTCAAAGCAGAATGGTCAGTAAATACAATAGTTTTAGACATGATTAAATAAGATCTAAATTTATCAAAAGCAAAGACAACAGCGAGCAGTTCTTTTTCAGTGGTGGTGTAATTTTCCTGCGCATCTGTAAGGGTCTTGCTTGCGTAATTGATATCGCATATTTATATAACTATTTATATGCGATATTGTGTCACATTTCATAGTAAACATGATGGATAGGATAGGTTTTTACATTTAATTGTGTGGAAAAGTGTTTTTATCTATTTGATAGGTTTATATGATTGGGAAGTGGAAATGGTGGAAGAAATGAGCTTAAAAGACGAAAAATAGTGAAATATGACGAAGAGAACGTCGCAGTACCACCTCCACCGTTTTGATCATAACTTCTTCATACGATGTCCGATTTAGGTGATTCAAATTGGAGAATGAAGAAGAAAGAGAGAGCTACATTTTGTAAAAACAAGAAATTGTGAAAAAGGAATGGGACGGCCGTCCTAGTAGGGGGACGCCCGTCCCTCGCGAGTTTCAGACGCAGCAGTTTTTATTTTTAAATAATACAAATGGATAATTACAAGAAATTCTAAGTCGAGTCGAATACGTTTTCTACACGGTTTTTGCCTATAAATACAAGGTTAATTCAGCCAGATTTTTACCCCATTATTATTATTATTATTCTGAAGCTCTGGAAGTCATTATTACGTTTAGAAGCAAGGTTCAAGACACGGAAGTTCATATTTTCGGCAATCGGCGATCACGACACGTTCGGCGATTTTCCTCGTTTGTTCTTTTCTTGTTTTGCATTATTTTTCCAGCATGTTTTCTAACAATTTAATTGCTTTTTCAGACCAAATCATGAGTAGCTAATTCTCTTTTATGCTTGTTTGAACAACGGATCCTGTTTGATGTTTATTTAACGTTTTCGGTTGTTTTATGTTTTTGTGTTTAACCGTCGATCCTTATTTGCTTAAATTTTAATATGTTATTATAGTTGTTTATATATAATTTGTTTAATCAACATTCTAGGTATTCGGAAGGAAT
Organism: Senecio squalidus; assembly: GCA_910822075.1. Lineage (NCBI taxonomy): Eukaryota > Viridiplantae > Streptophyta > Magnoliopsida > Asterales > Asteraceae > Senecio > Senecio squalidus. The sequence goes on from CAJVGC010000312.1 coordinate 4,993, forward strand.
CTAGATAGATTAGATAAGTTTTATGAAGTAATCGGTCGGTCTATAATCGATTTAAAATTATTAAGATTCGGAAGGACTTAGTAATAACAACTTAGGTAATTAAATTTAAGTGAGTAGGTCTAAGTATTAAGATTCGGAAGGACTTGATAATTAGAGGAGTTATTCGGAAGGAAACTCTATAAGGTTAAATCACTAAAAACAGGCTTGATACTTATTGCTTGATTATTAATATTTATTAACTGTATTCGGAAGGAACGGTGTAAGTAGAGATAATTAAAGTTAATAAAAGATTCGGAAGGACTTTTATTATATCTTAGAAGTTGAAACAACAATCGATCTCGTAAAATTAACGGAAAATAGGTGAAGTGTCAAACAAGTGTAATCTCTCTTTATTTGATTTAATCAATTACTTTTCGCTCGATTTTAATTAATCACTCTTTTTACTAATTGCTTGCAAGCTTTTGTTACGATAAAAACCCCCAAAAATACTCAGTATTATTTATTCGGAATATAAAACAAATTAGTCCCTGCGAACGAACCTATACTTACTTTAAACTATATTATATACGGATAGGTCCACTGCCTAGAAGTGTGTAATTACGTGAAAAAAGTAGGTTAATATTAAGACTCAATTTTACACATCAAGTTTTTGGCTTTGAACAACGGATCCTGTTTGATGTTTATTTAACGTTTTCGGTTGTTTTATGTTTTTGTGTTTAACCGTCGATCCTTATTTGCTTAAATTTTAATATTTATTAACTGTATTCGGAAGGAACGGTGTAAGTAGAGATAATTAAAGTTAATAAAAGATTCGGAAGGACTTTTATTATATCTTAGAAGTTGAAACAACAATCGATCTCGTAAAATTAACGGAAAATAGGTGAAGTGTCAAACAAGTGTAATCTCTCTTTATTTGATTTAATCAATTACTTTTCGCTCGATTTTAATTAATCACTCTTTTTACTAATTGCTTGCAAGCTTTTGTTACGATAAAAACCCCCAAAAATACTCAGTATTATTTATTCGGAATATAAAACAAATTAGTCCCTGCGAACGAACCTATACTTACTTTAAACTATATTATATACGGATAGGTCCACTGCCTAGAAGTGTGTAATTACGTGAAAAAAGTAGGTTAAATTTAAGACTCGATTTTACACATGAAGTTTTTGGCGCCGCTGCCGGGGACTGATTTTTGTTTTTGTTTCGAATTTGTGATACGATCCTTTTGAGTATTTAATTACTTGAAAGTTACTTTAATTGTTTATCAGGTGCTTTTCACGTTTTGGTTTTTGTTTAGTTGTGATTTACAGGTTGTAGATATTAGACGATGTACAGGAGATATAGCAACTATTATGGGTATTCGGATAAGGGGAATTACCAAGACCCAATATGTGATTTTAGATATGGTTATAGATATGATAGAGGACGGGGGAACAATCAATCTTACGAACGAGAATTTTGGGATGAGGAAAATCAACCGAAGGAAGAAGAAGAGAAAGAGTTGAAAGACTTGTTTAAATCCTTTGTTGAAATGCAAAAACAGATAAATGATGGGGTTCTTAACCAATTTGAATTGCTAAATCTTCGACTTGAACTTGATCGTCAGGATTTTGATGTCAGAAAACAACGGTTAGAATGGCAGTTGGAGGAGTTGGAAGAAAGAGCAAGGGGTCAGCAAGAGGAACAAGTAAATGCAATTTCAACACGGTGGGGATATGAGTATTGGGATGAAGAAACTGAAAACAAAGAAGAAGCTGAACCTGAACCCACTGCGCCGCAGTCACACTCACTGCCACGCAATGTTATCTCAGAACCCGTTTCCGATTTTGATAGTGATTTTGAGTCGGACGAGGAAGAATGGGAGGACCCGGTAGTTCAAACATATATAGTCACATCCGAATCAGCTACTAGTCCACCGGTTCAAGTTTATTACACGGAAATTTTTCAACAACTTAAAGAGGAGGAAGCGAAGGTACAACCCGAACCGCCAAAACCGTTTGCAAGAGAAGTTGAATGTTGGGATAAAATGCATTGGGTAAAGAGTTTAGATGAGGAATTGGAAGACTTTCTCGGATTGGATATAGGAATCTCGGATGGGTCAGTTATTGGTGACTATGGAGATATTACTTGGGACGAATTAGAAAGAATGTTTGATTTAAATGTCGACTTAAGTACCACAAAGAACGGGGAAATAGGCGATGTTGTAAACAAGGAAATAGAGTGTTGGGAAACTATCATGGAGGAAGTTGAGGGGGATACGCATGTTGCGGTTTGGGATTCTTATAAGAATATATATGTGAAACCGGTTAGGAGTTATTTCAAAGAAGAGCCCAGAAATGTTCATGTCCACTTTCGACCATTTGTGACTTGTCTAATTTATCGGGAAACGAGGGAGTGGAATGACGAATGGGTCAAAAGGAATAATGCGCTTGATGCCTCCAACGATCTTTTTATCTTGGATGACTCGATTGACACTTGTATTGGAGGCAACCCGGTTTGTTGTATCTTTTCCCTTTTCTCTCTTTTCATTTTTTTTTTATTTTATTATTATTTATTTTTAGATAGGTGTTTTTAACATTCTCTTTTTCAGTTTCAGTTTTTAGGTACGAAGAAAACCAACGAAAATAAAAAAAACAAAAAAAAAATATAAAAACGAAAAAAAAAAAAAAAAAAGAGTTAGATTTTTGTAATTTTTGTAATGTTATTGTTTACCATTTTCCTCTATTAGACTTTAAAAAAATAGTCTACTATTTTTACTATTATTTTTATTCCGTCGTAATTTGTAATTTTTTATTTTATTTTATTTTATTTTTTTTCTTTTGTGTTTTTAATATTTGTTTTTAGTTTTTCTCTTTTAGTTTTTTATAGATTTGAAGTAAGTTCAACAACCGGTTTTGGGACAAGCATTCAGATCAGTAAAGCATTTTCACAAGAAATATTCGATATCTACAACCGGGTTCTATTTTCTTCTTTTCTTATTTTTGTATATTATTTTTCCTTTTAGATTTTATTTTTGTAATTTCCCTTAGTTTTTAGTCGTAAACACATTAGGGACAATGTGTTACTTAAGTTTGGGGGGGTTATCGGGAAATTTTACATTTTATTTTTCGACCCTTAGCTTAGTTTCCATCGTGTTGAATTGTGTTCTTTTTGTACATTTTTGAGTCAAGAAAAAACCAGAAAATTCAAAAAAAAAATTGAAAAATTGAAAAAAAAAAAAAAAAAAAATATAACGTGTCTAGTCGGTAAATACCTTAAACTGTAAGCATAACCAGACGCATTTTTACCCCACTCGAGAAAATAGTGAGACTTTTGAGCCTATTGAAAGCATTTATTTTTAATTCTACGTTTTCATTTCTTTGAGTGTGCCGATGGGGATGACTTTAGAACTTGACATTGTTATACATTTCGAGACCACATATGAGCAATTGCATTAGGGTAACTTAGTGTGATTTGGTACAACTTAGGGGCAAATTAGGATTAACCATTTGTTAGCCATTTTTCGTTTCTTTTTATATATTTTCCGCCTAACCCTTGTAACACTTATTTTTAGTGTTAGAAACTCTAGTTAAACCAATTTGCGCCTAAACCGTTTCGTTTCTAGACACTACTATATTATTTTGTACACTCGCCTTATTTTCGTTTCTTTTTAGATTAGTTCCGAACTAAGTTATTTGATTGCTATATATGAAGTAAAGTTAGAGTTTGTTAAGGCATAAAAGAAAAGTCTATTATTATTGACTTGTATTATTTTGTATTTGGAGAAATAGTTGATTATTAGCCTTTTGAGCATGTGTACTTACCACGAGAAAAGATTATTTTGTAAGGCATGTACTAGGCTAAAGAAAGAAAAAAAAAAGTGAAAAAGAAAAAAAATCGGAAAAACAGAAAAGCAAAAAAAAAAAAATTAGTTGTAGATTTTAAGAGAAGTAGTGTATTATGAGTCGGGTATTATTTACGATATATGTATATTCGGAGGAGAAGAAAAGTATAAGTTGAAGGAAAATTGAGCAATCCAGTACGTTAGAGATTATATTTAGTTCGGATTTAATCTAAGCCTTTTGTATTATTTTACTTAACCCATTTACACTCTACATTATATATTATTCACATGTCTTTACCTGTACATTATAACCCGAATAAAAGTCCCCGTTTAGTTGTACCTAGACTCTAGTGGTGGAGAAGTGATACATTATCAAGCCTATGATAGAATATTCACCATGACTGAGCAATTGAGCGATTCTACAGAGATATTTTACACACCCTTTTAGATTAGTTTGAGAGATTGTGTGATTTTACTTCCAATAAAAATCGTGAGGAGTTTGGTTATGTTTATTTTTGGCTTTGATAATTAATTTGAAAACAGTTTTTGCTTGAGGGCAAGCAAAAAGGCAAGTTTGGGGGGATTTGATATCGCATATTTATATAACTATTTATATGCGATATTGTGTCACATTTCATAGTAAACATGATGGATAGGATAGGTTTTTACATTTAATTGTGTGGAAAAGTGTTTTTATCTATTTGATAGGTTTATATGATTGGGAAGTGGAAATGGTGGAAGAAATGAGCTTAAAAGACGAAAAATAGTGAAATATGACGAAGAGAACGTCGCAGTACCACCTCCACCGTTTTGATCATAACTTCTTCATACGATGTCCGATTTAGGTGATTCAAATTGGAGAATGAAGAAGAAAGAGAGAGCTACATTTTGTAAAAACAAGAAATTGTGAAAAAGGAATGGACGGCCGTCCTAGTAGGGGGACGCCCGTCCCTCGCGAGTTTCAGACGCAGCAGTTTTTATTTTTAAATAATACAAATGGATAATTACAAGAAATTCTAAGTCGAGTCGAATACGTTTTCTACACGGTTTTTGCCTATAAATACAAGGTTAATTCAGCCAGATTTTTACCCCATTATTATTATTATTCTGAAGCTCTGGAAGTCATTATTACGTTTAGAAGCAAGGTTCAAGACACGGAAGTTCATATTTTCGGCAATCGGCGATCACGACACGTTCGGCGATTTTCCTCGTTTGTTCTTTTCTTGTTTTGCAATATTTTTCCAGCATGTTTTCTAACAATTTAATTGCTTTTTCAGACCAAATCATGAGTAGCTAATTCTCTTTTATGCTTGTTTGAACAACGGATCCTGTTTGATGTTTATTTAACGTTTTCGGTTGTTTTATGTTTTTGTGTTTAACCGTCGATCCTTATTTGCTTAAATTTTAATATGTTATTATAGTTGTTTATATATAATTTGTTTAATCAACATTCTAGGTATTCGGAAGGAATCTAGATAGATTAGATAAGTTTTATGAAGTAATCGGTCGGTCTATAATCGATTTAAAATTATTAAGATTCGGAAGGTGTTAGAGCAAGGATTGACAGGCTCAGTAACTTGGGTGTTTGGGATTCAACCCTTTGACCTCCTGCTTAGCAGTGCAAACCTATCAAGCTCTTGGCGAGCCTAAGGTGGTCAAGTGGCTGGTTGGAGAAAGATGATCGGAATATGTTTACTGCGGGAAGTGTATAGGTATTCCGGTCAAGAGATAATGTGTGCAAGTATGAGAGTGGAGAAGATGATGAAGCCGTCCTCCAAAACCTGAAGTGTGGAGTATTTATACCCAACGCTACCAGGTATCAACAACGTATGGCAATGATGACCATTTATGGCTCATCAATAGGATTAACATCTATATCATTATATAACTTTATTAATGCTCTGACGGTTACACTCAAGGATTAGGCTTGAGTGTCTGACTGGTAGGATGTCAGGAGTCTGATGCTGTGAGACGAACTCCAAAACATCAGTGTTGGTCTACACAAGTCCTTATACATGCCAGGCCATGAGTGTCGGACTGAGCGTCGGATGTCGGGGCAGATCTCCGGACACGGGGTGCTAGGTGTCAGGACACATCTCTCGGATCCCGGACCCGGGGCCGGGACACATCTCTCGGATCCCGGACACGGGGCCAAAGTGCCACGGGGTCATGTTTCCCGGACACGGGGCCAAAGTGCCGGGACACAACTCCCGGATCCCGGACACGGGGCCATGTTTCCCGGACACGGGGCCAAAGTGCCGGGACACAACTCCCGGATCCCGGACACGGGGCCATGTTTCCCGGACACGGGGCCTGGTTCCCGGACACGGGGCCTGGTTCCCGGGACACGGGGCCTGGTTCCCGGGACACGGGGCCTGGTTCCCGGACAAGGGGCCTGGTTCCCGGACACGGGGCCTGGTTCCCGGACACGGGGCCTGGTTCCCGGACACGGGGCCTGGTTCCCGGACACGGGGCCTGGTTCCCGGACACGTTCCCGGACACGGGCCTGGTTCCCGGACACGTTCCCGGACACGGGCCTGGTTCCCAGACACGTTCCCGGACACGGGCCTGGTTCCCGGACACGGGACCTGGTTCCCGGACACGTTCCCGGACACGGGCCTGGTTCCCGGACACGGGACCTGGTTCCCGGACACGTTCCCGGACACGGGCCTGGTTCCCGGACACGTTCCCGGACACGGGCCTGGTTCCCGGACACGTTCCCGGACACGGGACCTGGTTCCCGGACACGTTCCCGGACACGGGCCTGGTTCCCGGACACGGGACCTGGTTCCCGGACACGTTCCCGGACACGGGCCTGGTTCCCGGACACGGGACCTGGTTCCCGGACACGTTCCCGGACACGGACCTGGTTCCCGGACACGTTCCCGGACACGGGACCTGGTTCCCGGACACGTTCCCGGACACGGGACCTGGTTCCCGGACACGTTCCCGGACACGGGACCTGGTTCCCGGACACGTTCCCGGACACGGGGCCGGATGTCGGGTCTCTTTTGCCCGGACGGGGTCGGACGTCAGGTCACTTTTGTCCGGACATGGGACACAAGTGCCGGATGTCGGAGTGTCGGACGCCGGAGTGTCGGGCTTCGTAGTGCCAGATACTAGAAGTTGAAGGCTGACACATAGGGAAGGTTTCTTGTGAGCCAGGCTAGGTGTTTGAGGGTATAATAGGCTATATGTATTGAGCCTATTCCCTACTAACACCATCATGCCCCCCAGTTAGGTTTTAAAAAGGTTTGTTTTTGAAGCCTAACTCCTTAGCTCTCATTGCCTTTTTCGGCTATTCTTTGCCTGACCCTATCATGTCCAACCCCTAGTGTTGCATGTCTTGGCTAGGGTTGTATATGATGTTTGCTCATATGGCGATATCAAGAATAATGTTTTATTGGGTGATCAAGCCAATAACTCATTACTATCTTTTCATCCTAGATGTGTTTATGACACCGTTTTAGGTGTGCATGAAGATATTTATGTTTGATTGTGTCTATGACACCTTGTGAGTGCCCATGGTGCTTTTGTATGTCGATGACATATCTAGGTGTGGGTATCACTCATGTATATTTCATATTGTGCCGATGACACTTTTGTTGGTTAACCTTAAGATGTCTATATGTGCCTTTTGCTAAATTTCCCCCAAACGTAGTTCGGGGTGGTGTATCAGGCTTGTTGCCTTGTGGGATACATAGATCAGACCACTTTGTATTTTGAGGTGCATTTCTGTGAATGACTCTTTGAAGAGTGTCTTTTTATGGTGGGGCCAAGTCCCTCACGAGTGAGATGGCCAAACACCAAAATCTGCCAGATTGCCCAGATATGCAGACTTGGCTAGCTGTTGATTGTTGGTGGGGCCAAGTCCCTCATGTATGACTCTTTAAGAGTGTTTTCTTATGCTGATGTCAATTCCTTCATGAGTAAAATGGCCAAATATCAAGGTCTGCCAGACTGTCCATATATCAAGACCTGGCGGGTTGGCTGTTGAATATCAAGGTCGGCCAGACTGGCAAAATATCAAAACTCGCTGGTTGTTCAGCTCATGCCAAGTTGTTTCGAAATTATGTGTATGATGATGGGCATGTGTGGCTTGGATTTAAATATCCATCTTGGCCCTACGCACTTGATCTTGAACGTTTGTTCAGAATTATGAAATTGTATATGCACGCATGCACAATGTTATATAAAGACAACGTTGTGGAATAGCATAGGGATTCAAGATCAGACCAATTATTTCTTCAATGAATTTGTATAGGTTTTTCCATGACTTTTCCCTTTTTGTAATGATCCGGGTTGGTAGATAATGGGTTATATGATCAAAACAATAATTTATCAAACATGACATTCCATGACATGGGTATCTGATGTGCATCCAGTTTAAACAGGGTATAAGAAATATTACCTTTGAGTACCCTTTAAGGGTCTTCCCGTACAATATTGTTTAGGTTCCCTGCTTGTGTGGTTGCATTCTTCGCTACATTAGTTTTATAAGTTTGAAAGATGTGGGACGAACACTTTTAACAGAAGTTGCCTAAGCTTCAATGTCTCGGTCATAATGAATAGACAAATAGTAATTGTCTATCATGAAATCCTGGAAGCTAATGATGGTAGGACCTCAGGAAGTAGGACCTCAGGTGGTAGGATCTTAGGAGCCGAGGGCCGGATCCGGGAGCGGGAGCAGGGAGTCGGGATCCGAAGTTGGGGTTGGGAGACCCGGGAGCCGGTTGAGAGTTGGCAGGGAGTGAGAGTGTGCATAATGTGGAAGGGTTTAAGAGTCTTCCATGGATGTGGAAGGGACTTGGATTTAACAATTCCCCTTACTAATGTATGTAGGGTCTGTAGTAATCCTTTATGTTGGATTTTATTTTTGACCAGAATGACATATGTGAATGTTTTAGAATGTAGAAATGTTACTCGGTACTATGTATTGTGTCCATGACATTTTTAGATCAGAAATGGTATTCTGGTCATGGCATCATGTCCCTAACCGTGGTTATGCCAGTTGAGGTAGGGCATTTAGCAATTACATGGATGGTAAACTGGGATACTGGTCATGGCCTCATGTCCTTAACTGTGGCTTTGCCATCTGGGGTAGGAAATTTTACCATGCCATGGATGGTACATGAATTTGTTTCAAATTATTCTGGTGTAGGCCTGTCTAGTTAGGACATTGTAGGCTGATGGTGCCAATCAATTGAACCTAGTAGTAAGCCAATTTTTCCCCATTACCTGCATAATTGGGTTAGACTGATAATGTCATGGTTACCCTTATGCATTTGGTTATTCAGGAGCATGCGTTCGTGTATGCATGGTCATGCCAAGTGCGTAGCTACTCCACATTCAATGAACTTGTCTAGGGTTTTTGTGTGGATCCATAATCCAAGTAGGTAGAAATTAATTTACTAAATAGTATTGGGATGCACGATCAGACCAATTATTCTATCAATATAATATCTCTTTGGGATCATGGCATGCCATGTCCTTGACAAAGGATTATTAAGTTATTGAAGAAAAAAAAAAAAGTAAATTATTGTCACATTTAATTCCCTAGAAAGGAATTCTCATATGACATTTTTTTTTTTTTTTTTTTTTTTTTTTTTTTTTTACCATGAATATATGGCCATCTGGGGCCATGATGATCTACGTCTTCCCCTTCTTCTGTTAAGCATATGTTTTTTTGGTAGGAATTTATTTGCTTGTTGTCTATCTGAAGACAAGGTGTTTTCTTCCTTCAATGTTTTTAGATCTACAACAATCTCTGAGTTTGATATTGTAGTGGAGGTTTAAGTGAAGGTGGAGGCACACTCTGTTACCTTAAATGTTTTAGAAACTGTTCAACAAGAGATCTCCATTGGCAAGAATTACTGGTTGGGATCCGACCTTAACGTTGAGACAAGTTGAAACGAAAGATTGATTGGTGTTGGTTGTGTCGCTTCACACCAACAATACTTGTAAAACTGGCCTATAGTCGGGATGACTATTGTGGCAGGGTGGCTATCATACCAGGATGGTTATTGTGGCTGGATGGCCAAAATGGTTACTATGCCAGGAAGGATATTATGCATGGATGGCTATTATCTCCAGATGGCTATCATGCCAAGATGGTTAGTACGCCAAGATAATGAATATGATAAGATGACTAGTATTCTAGGATAGATAGTAAAGTCTTTGCCAGCCGACAACTTCTGGTCAAAAGCCATCTCCAAGGCTGTTAAGATCTTGTCAAGCTGGATATCAAAATATTGCCAAATCTGGCTATCAAAATGTTGCCAAAGCTGGACGACTATCAAGGTCGTTCCAACTGGCCGAATATCAAGGTCGGCTTAACTAGCCGACTGTCCGGATTTGGCCGAGCTGTCGGATGTCCGGAGCTGGCCTAATTGGGCCGGCTGTCAGTACCTGGCCGAAATGGTCGGCTGTCCGGAAATGGCTAAAATGGCTCTGTCATAACTGGCCGACTGTCCGGAGCTGGCCGAAATGGTCGACTGTCCGGATCTGGCTTAATTGGCCGACTGTCGGGATCTGGCCGAAATGGCTGGCCGTCCGGATCTGGCTAAAATGGCTGGCTGGCCGGATTTGGCCTAACTGGTCGGCTCTCAGGATCTGGACGAATTTATTTATTTATTTATTTATTTTTGTCCGGATCAATGATCCTGGTTTGTGGAAATGAGATGCAAGCTTTGTTACTCTTATTGTGCCCATGGCACTTTTAGGTCTTTATTGTTCCCCTGACACTTTCAGATCAGTCTTGTGTCCATGACATTATTTAGATGCGTACTGTATCCATGACACTTTCTCATCCGGATTATTTCCATGACCCATTTAGATCCATATTGTGTTCATGACACTTTTAGATCTATATCTTGGCCAATGCATCCTTGTGGCTATGCCAACTAGGGTATGACACAGTGCCACGTCATGGATGGTAGATGGAATTGATCCAAATTTTGAGAGCCTACCCAGTAGGACTTTGTAGGCCGAAAGTCTCATGGCATCCAATGCCTTTATGGGATACAAAGATCTGACTAAGTTAAACCTTTTTTCCTGTCTGGCCAACATCAATGGTTGCCTATGACATTTTTTAGACGGATTAGTATTTTGGACATGGTATCCTGTCCCTAAGTGTGGCTATGCCAACTAGGGTAGGGAATTCGACCATGTCATGGATGGTTGATGGAATTGCCCCAAATTTTTGTAATGCAGGCCTGCCTAGTAGGACATTGTAGGCCGATGGTGCATCAATGATTGCAAAATTAATCATTTCTAACCTATAGTGTGGATATTCTCCTAACATCATGTTTATTGCTACTTCTCCTATTGGCCAATGCTTCTCACCTGAAAACCCCACTAGAGGGAATTGTGTTGGACGCTTTGAATGTTGTATTTTTTGAGGGAGCTTCCAAAAACAGTGGGCATAAATAATGTCCATTGAGCTCCCTGTATCAACATATGCCTTATTCACTTCATAGTTGGCTAATCGGATTTGTATTACTACAGGGTTGATGGAAGGAGTTTCAATTGGTGGGAAGCAAAAAGGCTCCATCACCCAATCCTGAAGGACTGATGCCTTCCTTTTGCCGGATGTAGTTTCCTCCTGCGCCATGTATATGTAATTAGGTGGGGTGGTGGATGGGGTATTGGTGGTTGTCTTTGGCTTAAGTGAACCGATTTGTGATGAGGAATTGCCTTCAATGGCGAAGAAAAAATGGTGGTGAAACTTAGAAATGAAATGAAAAAAGATAGAAATGAAATGAGACACCGTTGCTAACACGTGTCCCACGGATGGCGCCAATGTTAGAGCAAGGATTGACAGGCTCAGTAACTTGGGTGTTTGGGATTCAACCCTTTGACCTCCTGCTTAGCAGTGCAAACCTATCAAGCTCTTGGCGAGCCTAAGGTGGTCAAGTGGCTGGTTGGAGAAAGATGATCGGAATATGTTTACTGCGGGAAGTGTATAGGTATTCCGGTCAAGAGATAATGTGTGCAAGTATGAGAGTGGAGAAGATGATGAAGCCGTCCTCCAAAACCTGAAGTGTGGAGTATTTATACCCAACGCTACCAGGTATCAACACGTATGGCAATGATGACCATTTATGGCTCATCAATAGGATTAACGTCTATATCATTATATAACTTTATTAATGCTCTGACGGTTACACTCAAGGATTAGGCTTGAGTGTCTGACTGGTAGGATGTGCTGTGAGACGAACTCCAAAACATCAGTGTTGGTCTACACAAGTCCTTATACATGCCAGGCCATGAGTGTCGGACTGAGCGTCGGATGTCGGGGCAGATCTCCGGACACGGGGTGCTAGGTGTCAGGACACATCTCTCGGATCCCGGACCCGGGGCCGGGACACATCTCTCGGATCCCGGACACGGGGCCAAAGTGCCACGGGGTCATGTTTCCCGGACACGGGGCCAAAGTGCCGGGACACAACTCCCGGATCCCGGACACGGGGCCATGTTTCCCGGACACGGGGCCAAAGTGCCGGGACACAACTCCCGGATCCCGGACACGGGGCCATGTTTCCCGGATACGGGGCCTGGTTCCCGGACACGGGGCCTGGTTCCCGGGACACGGGGCCTGGTTCCCGGGACACGGGGCCTGGTTCCCGGACAAGGGGCCTGGTTCCCGGACACGGGGCCTGGTTCCCGGACACGGGGCCTGGTTCCCGGACACGGGGCCTGGTTCCCGGACACGGGCCTGGTTCCCGGACACGGGCCTGGTTCCCGGACACGGGCCTGGTTCCCGGACACGGGACCTGGTTCCCGGACACGGGACCTGGTTCCCGGACACGTTCCCGGACACGGGCCTGGTTCCCGGACACGGGACCTGGTTCCCGGACACGTTCCCGGACACGGGCCTGGTTCCCGGACACGTTCCCGGACACGGGCCTGGTTCCCGGACACGTTCCCGGACACGGGACCTGGTTCCCGGACACGTTCCCGGACACGGGCCTGGTTCCCGGACACGGGACCTGGTTCCCGGACACGTTCCCGGACACGGGCCTGGTTCCCGGACACGGGACCTGGTTCCCGGACACGTTCCCGGACACGGACCTGGTTCCCGGACACGTTCCCGGACACGGGACCTGGTTCCCGGACACGTTCCCGGACACGGGACCTGGTTCCCGGACACGTTCCCGGACACGGGACCTGGTTCCCGGACACGTTCCCGGACACGGGGCCGGCCCGGACGGGGTCGGACGTCAGGTCACTTTTGTCCGGACATGGGACACAAGTGCCGGATGTCGGAGTGTCGGACGCCGGAGTGTCGGGCTTCGTAGTGCCAGATACTAGAAGTTGAAGGCTGACACATAGGAAAGGTTTCTTGTGAGCCAGGCTAGGTGTTTGAGGGTATAATAGGCTATATGTATTGAGCCTATTCCCTACTAACACCATCAGAAGGACTTAGTAATAACAACTTAGGTAATTAAATTTAAGTGAGTAGGTCTAAGTATTAAGATTCGGAAGGACTTGATAATTAGAGGAGTTATTCGGAAGGAAACTCTATAAGGTTAAATCACTAAAAACAGGCTTGATACTTATTGCTTGATTATTAATATTTATTAACTGTATTCGGAAGGAACGGTGTAAGTAGCAATAATTAAAGTTAGTAAAAGATTCGGAAGGACTTTTATTATATCTTAGAAGTTGAAACAACAATCGATCTTGTAAAATTAACGGAAAATAGGTGAAGTGTCAAACAAGTGTAATCTCTCTTAATTTGATTTAATCAATTATTTTTCGCTCGATTTTAATTAATCACTCTTTTTACTAATTGCTTTCAAACTTTTGTTACGATAAAGAACCCCCAAAAATACTCAGTATTATTAATTCGGAATATAAAACAAATTAGTCCCTGCGAACGAACCTTACTTACCTTTAAACTATATTATATACGGATAGGTCCACTGCCTATAAGTGTGTAATTACGTGAAATAGTAGGTTAATATTAAGACTAGATTTTACACATCAGTAATAGATTGGTTTAAATCTCTTCTCAATCCGCTGTCCTAAAACTGCTCCGACCGCGTAATCGCTCGCATCACACATCAGCTCAAACGGTAAATCCCAATTGGGACTGGTCATAATCGGTGCTGAAATCAATCTTTTCTTCAAAACGTTAAATGCAGTTAAACAAGAAGAAGAAAAATTAAATTTACAATCTTTTTCGAGGAGTTGATTCATAGGTCGCGCAATGTTAGAAAAATCTTTTATAAATCGTCTATAAAAACCTGCGTGACCTAGAAAACTCCTTACCGACTTGACATTCGTTGGTGGGGGTAGTTTCGCAATGGCTTCAATTTTTGATTGATCCACCTCGATCCCCGCACTTGAGATTTTGTGTCCTAGAACAATTCCTTCGCGGACCATGAAATGGCACTTCTCCCAGTTAAGCACCAAATTGGATTGTTCACATCGCGCCAACATTTTCTCCAAATGTTCCAAGCATGAATCAAATGAGTCTCCAAAGACCGAAAAGTCATCCATGAAGATCTCCATGAATTGCTCCACCATATCGTGAAAGATTGCCATCATACACCGCTGAAATGTAGCAGGTGCATTGCACAGACCGAATGGCATCCTCCGATAAGCAAACGTGCCAAAGGGACACGTGAAAGTGGTCTTGTCTTGGTCCTCCGGCTCAATAGGAATCTGGAAATAACCTGAAAAACCATCTAAAAAGCAATAAAAGGCTTTCCCGGCTAACCGTTCAAGCATTTGATCAACAAATGGTAAAGGGAAATGATCTTTGCGGGTGGCGTCATTTAACTTTCGGTAGTCAATGCAGACACGCCACCCTGTTACCGTTCGTGTAGGAATTAGCTCATTCTTTTCGTTGGCAACGACTGTCATACCTCCCTTTTTCGGAACCACATGCACCGGACTCACCCATGGACTGTCAGAAATAGGGTATATGAGTCCTGAATCCAGCAACTTGATGATTTCCTTCCTCACAACATCCTTGACTTTCGGGTTTAGACGTCGAAGCGGTTGAACGACCGGCTTGAAGTCTGTCTCCATTAGAATTTTGTGCGTGCAAAATGATGGATTAATCCCCCGAATGTCAGTAATCTTCCACGCAAGAGCTTGCTTATGAGCTTTAAGTACCTGCAACAAACGATCTTTCTCTCCACAAGATAAGTTAGAAGAAATAATAACAGGTAAGTCGTTTGTACCTTGCAAAAATGCATACTCCAGATGGGACGGAAGTGGTTTCAGTTCCAGTTTGGGTGGTTCTTCGATCGATGTTTTAATTTCCATGATCTCAGCTCGTGAACATGGAACACCGTGAACCGAAATCCCTGTACTGGGCAGGTCAGCCGCCGGCTGAGAATCTTTAGCCGCCGGCTGGTTTCTTTTCAGCCGCCGGCTGGCTTTAGACAGCCGCCGGCTGGATTTTGCTGGTGGCTTTTCTTCGTTTGTTTCCTGATTTTCAGTGGTCAGTGTAGACTTGACTTCCTCCAGTAGCATATCAAACTCAGCCAACTCTTTTGCAGAGTCGAAATCTCCACTCCAGCCCTCATTGATGAATGAATCAGTCTGATCATCCTCTAGTAACATCTGCACAAACTCATCATCGGAAATGTCATATGCATTTAAATAATAACAAGTATCATCTACTGCAGAAGGGTATTCCATTGAATCAATAACATTAAACACGACTTTCTCATCTCCTACTTGCATGGTTATTCTACGGTTAAATACATCAATTAAGGAGTGAGACGTAGCTAAAAATGGACGTCCTAGGATAATCGGTACTCTAGGGTCCTCTGTCACACCCCGCTATAGCGGAAACACGGGGCGTGAGAGCTGGAATATCATTACACGGTCATGAGCAAATATAAACGATTCAAGTCATTTCATTTCAAAATAGAATTGTTCAAAGTTCAACAACCAAGCAGTTCATAAGTTTGAAATAAAGTACAAGTACAAATGTTCCAAAAACAAATTCCCAAAATAAAGAGGTCTTTTCCCAAATAGCGCCTCACGTGACCATATCGACCCTCCTTTGCCATGCATTCTGAACACTTACATTAATTTCCTGAAACATAAGATAAAGTGTCAACTACATAAAGTAGTGAGTGAGTTACAGTTTAGAGTTCGAGAAAGTTTCTAAAAATAGAAAGTTGCCAAAAATAGTAAGTTGCCAAAACATATATTGACGTCATGAGTAAAGAACGAGTCGACGTTTTAACATATATGTAAATAGTAAAAGTTTGAACGTGCACAAGTAATTTAAATAAATAAAACTTGTATAATTAAAGTTGTAGCGGAATCCAGGCGCTAAAATAAGTTGTAGCGGAATCCAGGCGCTAAAAGTGTGTATATGCGTATGGGATATGTGTTTAACTAAATAGTAACTCGTATCAATCACTTGGCATAATATAAGTAGTAAGTATACACTAAGCCGGTTGTATGGTCCTGATCTAGCCCAAAAATGTTTAAATAAGTGCCAAAGAGTGGTAGTAATATGTACTTGGGACGCTAACCCTTAGTAAGGAGTGACCGCTCCTAAGTATCGATACCCATATGACTAACGGCTAATGCTAATAGTGTATAAGTGAACTTGAACCAAAAACGGGCAATTGAACAAAGTTGCAAAAATTGTACTGAACTCTTACGGGCTTATATATCCATCAAGGATTGGTCGCTAACAAGTATCCTAGTTTAGTTAACCCGCTAAGGCAATAACACAAATACGCATAATAGTTTGTACAAGAACCAAGTTTGAACAGTTTCGAATAAGTTGCAAAAGTACCAAGTTTGAACAGTTTCAAGTAAGTACCAAATGTATCAAGTTTCAAATGTTTAATAGTTCGCAAATAGTGTTAATAGTTACAAACATGTGATCTTATGTTTCCCCCAAATAATGTTTAAATGTACAAAAAGTAAAAACAAGTGGGGTTGTAACTCACGGTTTGCGAAGGTACGAGATATGAACTAGCACAAAGAGAGCGGAACGCGTCGGGAATCACAAATGACCTAGAACACCGGAAAGTTGTATAAGTTTTATTGAGTTATGTTAAGTTTCAATTTTAACATCTTTAAGTCTCAATTTAGTATACTTAGATTCTGTCCCAAAAAGTTTATTACGGAAAGTTTATAAGGTTTGTATGTTCATGTACGTTTTATAGTCCGAAAAGTCCAATTATGTACCAAAAGTGTCAAAGTTCCAAGTTAATGTGCGTAAGTCTCGAAGTTATTTAGTTTCTAAATTTGAAATGTGATTTATGGTGAAAATTGGGCAGCGCTTCCGCGTCATAAAAATTATGTCCATTTTCAAAACACTTTCCCGCTTTAAAATGCACAATACAACGTTTTAAATATATAACACACAAGTTTCAAGTCCAAAAAGCTTTTCCAACAATGTAATATGTCAAAACAGTAGCTTATTATAGTATATAATCTGTGATAATTTATTTGAGCTTAAAATCACGTTTACGACCTTTAAAACGACAAAAATAGTGAACAGGGACATTCTGGCGGCGGCTGGAGGAAAACAGCCGCCGGCTGACCTTTAGCCGTCGGCTGAAATCCTTCAGCCGCCGGCCAAAAGGCTTCGGCCAGTTTTTAAGTTGTTTGTTTCTTCGATTTTTAAGCTTATCGAACGGTTAGATTTTACATGCAAACTGATATAACATAAACTTATGTATTTTTGAAGTAAAAACACTATTTTCTTTTAGATTTACATGTTAAATATATAGATCTAACATAAAAACTCGTTTTTAGTCAAGAAAACGTTTTGAAAGTTTATGAAAACATATTTCCAGGTTATAGATCGAACATGCAAGTAAAAATATGTATAAAAATAGTGAAAAGAAAGTGTTATACCGAAGGAAAAAGAGATGTGATGGTTTGGATGAGTTTTAGCTCCAAAAACGTCTTGGAAACCCGATTTAAACCTTTTTCCTTGATACCCTTTTCTTCTAGGACGATTTTGACGGTTTAGATGGTTGATTTAATGGTGTTTATGGACTGGTTTTTGAAGAAATGTTTCTGTTTTTTTTTTGTTGTTGAGTTTTGAAGAAAGTAGAGAGAGTTTGAGAGAGTAAGGTGTGTGTGTGTTTTGTGAAATGATTTTGAAAACAAAGTGAAATGGGAAGTGTAATGGGAGGGTGTTACTGCCCTTGGGAAGCCAAAAATGGCAGTAACTATGGTCCAATCCCGTTAAAATCCGTTGCCCAATCGAATAACATGCAGAAATGAGTCATCATTTAGCTGGACAGCTAGATTCAGCCGTCGGCTGGCTAAATCCAGCCGCCGGCTGGCTTCGGCCGCCGGCTGAGTAATTTCAGCCGCCGGCTGGAATGAAAATCCAGCTTTTGACGTTTTAAGTTTTCCGTTATAATTAGTTAGGGACAAGAATCATTTTAGTTACCGTTATGAACTTAGTCAAGTTCTTGTATTGAATATTTGGTGTTAGGATTTATATTTTGATTCCGACATTTGTTCCGACAAGTTAAAAGTACGACAAAATGAACCCGAACAATATGAACATAGTAAAAGAGAACTAGAGTTTTGAACCGAATTAGTAACTGAGAATCACCTGAAATTTTGACGGTTGTCACATCATCCCCGGGTTGAAAGAAATTTCGTCCCGAAATTTGACTCGCCCAAATCAGGTAGAAGTATCTTTGAACAAGTGAGGATACTTTTGACGTATCTGGTCTTCACGTTCCCATGTGAATTCGTGACCACGTCGGGAGTTCCAACGAACTTTGACAATAGGAACACGGCTTTATCTGAGTTGCTTGAGATTGAGCTTGTTGTCGATCTTGACCTCGTCGAGTGGGATGACGATGGTCTCATCGGATAGGCACTTTTTCAAGTGTGAGACATGGAACACGTTATGAACATTGGAAAGAACAGGCGGGAGTTGGAGTCGATAGGCTACTGGACCAATACGCTCGATGACTTCAAACGGTCCGGTGTACCTCGGGCTTAGCTTATCGCGTTTCCCGAAGCGAACTACCCCTTTCCATGGCGATACCTTGAGAAGTACCCGATCGCCGACCTGGAACTCGAGGGGTTTTCTCTGGTTATCGGCATAGCTCTTTTGCCGAGTACGGGACGTCTTCAGTCGCTCCCTGATAGTGGTGATCTTGTCGATGGTTTCTTGAACAATATCGAGCCTTGTGAGCTGTCGATCACCAGCTTCTAGCCAACAAAGCGGCGATCGGCACTTACGTCCATATAAGGCCTCGAACGGAGCACACTTAATGCTAGCGTGGTAGCGACTAATGGAAGATGAGTATCCCAACTTCCTCCAAAGTCAACTACACATGCTCTAAGCATATCCTCAAGCGTTTGAATCGTCCTTTCGCTTTGACCATCGGTCTGAGGGTGGTAAGCGGTGCTAAGGTCTAGTCGTGTCCCGAGAGATTTCTGGAGCGCGTTCCAAAAGCGAGACGTAAACCGACTATCCCTATCCGAAATGATGGAGAGAGGGGTACCGTGGCGAGAGATGATCTCGTTGATGTAGATTTGTGCGAGCTTCTCCATCGAGTGGGTTTCTCGTATCGGTAAGAAGTGAGCAGACTTAGTCAAGCGATCCACAATTACCCAAATTGTGTCGTTACCCTTTGCCGTCCGGGGTAACTTGGTGATGAAATCCATGGAAATTTGCTCCCATTTCCACATAGGGATTTCCGGTTGCTGCAAAAGTCCCGAAGGTTTCTGATACTCCGCCTTGACCTTGGAGCAAGTGAGGCACTTGGCTACATACAAGGCGATAGCCCGGCCACCAATAGTACTCCCTAAGATCCTTGTACAACTTGTCTGAACCGGGGTGGATGGAGTATCGGGAACGGTGGCCTTCATCCAAAATTAGCTTTCGAAGATCCTCGGACTTCGGAATCCATGCTCGGCCCTTGAAGTAGTGGATCCCGTCGGATTTGAGTTCAAACTCCTGCTCATGATTGTGTAAGGTCTCTACCTTTAGGTTCTCAGGCTTCAACGCTTCTCGCTGAACCTCGGCGATTTGCGTTTGAAGGTTAGTCTGAATCTGGATACCTAATGCTCTAACTCGAGATGGTTTCACCCTTTCCTTCTGACTAAGGGCGTCTGCTACTACGTTTGCTTTACCCGGGTGGTATTTGATCTCGCAATCGTAGTCACTCAGCAGTTCGATCCATCTCCTTTGCCTCATGTTGAGCATCTTCTGGTCTAGGATGTGTTGAAGACTCTTGTGATCCGTGAAAATCGTGCACTTAGTCCCATACAAGTAGTGCCTCCATATTTTTAGTGCGAAGACGACTGCTCCCAGCTCTAAGTCGTGAGTGGTGTAGTTCTGCTCGTGAACCTTGAGTTGTCTTGAAGCGTAAGCGATGACTTTGTCCTTCTGCATAAGGACGCACCCAAGTCCTTGATGGGATGCATCGCAGAATACGACGAAGTTATCCGTACCCTCTGGTAAGGACAAAATCGGTGCGTGACAAAGTTGGTGTTTGAGTTTCTGGAAGGATTCCTCTTGTTTTGTTCCCCAAACAAAGTCCTTATCCTTCTGAGTGAGTTCGGTGAGTGGCTTAGCGATCTTCGAGAAATTCTCGATGAACCTTCGATAGTAGCCGGCCAAACCTAGGAACTGACGGATTTCCGTAGGAGTCGTCGGGGCTTCCCATTTCTCGATCGCTTCTATCTTAGCCGGATCCACATGGATCCCATCTTGGTTGACCACATGACCAAGGAAATGTACTTCCCGGAGCCAGAATTCACACTTAGAGA
>CAJVGC010000313.1:0-24550 GCA_910822075.1 Senecio squalidus
GGTTTTGACTTTTAAAATGGTATATTTGATTTGATTGAGTTTTTTATGGATTAAATGGCTTCAAATACTATTCTTAAGCCATTCTTAATGCTATTGTAACGTAGGGGATTATTTGACATCAATATCACACACCTAACGTAATTCTAACTCGTACGGGATGTAATCTAGGTTTTACAATAAAATAAGCGTTTTATTGGGTATAAATTGGTTTGAATAGTTGATATAGGTAATTTTAAAGTTTATTAGGCTAGTGTGGAAGTTTGGATTACGAACGGAATTGTACGGTACGGTGTTGTAAAATTAGTTTTTGAAAGTACCTATGGGTTTTTTCAAATTTGGGTTTTGATTTTAAAATGGTATATTTGATTTGATTGAGTTTTTTAGGATTAAATGGCTTCAAATACTATTCTTAAGACATTCTAAATGCTATTGTAACGTAGGGGATTATTTGACATCAATATCACACACCTAAACGTAATTCTAACTCGTACGGGATGTAATCTAGGTTTTACAATAAAATAAGCGTTTTATTAGGTATAAATTGGTTTGAATAGTTGATATAGGTAATTTTAAAGTTTATTAGGCTAGTGTGGAAGTTTGGATTAGAAACGGAATTGTACGGTACGGTGTTGTACAATTAGTTTTTGAAAGTACCTATGGGTTTTTCAAATTTGGGTTTTGATTTTAAAATGGTATATTTGATTTGATTGAGTTTTTTATGGATTAAATGGCTTCAAATACTATTCTTAAGACATTCTAAATGCTATTGTAACGTAGGGGATTATTTGACATCAATATCACACACCTAAACGTAATTCTAACTCGTACGGGATGTAATCTAGGTTTTACAATAAAATAAGAGTTTTATTGGGTATAAATTGGTTTGAATAGTTGATATAGGTAATTTTAAAGTTTATTAGGCTAGTGACTGGAAGTTTGGATTAGAAACGGAATTGTACGGTACGGTGTTGTTAAAATTAGTTTTTGAAAGTACCTATGGTTTTTCAAATTTGGGTTTTGATTTTAAATGGTATATTTGATTTGATTGAGTTTTTTATGGATTAAATGGCTTCAAATACTATTCTTAAGACATTCTTAATGCTATTGTAACGTAGGGGATTATTTGACATCAATATCACACACCTAAACGTAATTCTAACTCGTACGGATGTAATCTAGGTTTTACAATAAAATAAGAGTTTTATTGGGTATAAATTGGTTTGAATAGTTGATATAGGTAATTTTAAAGTTTATTAGGCTAGTGTGGAAGTTTGGATTAGAAACGGAAATGTACGGTACGGTGTTGTACAATTAGTTTTTGAAAGTACCGATGGGTTTTTCAAATTTGGGTTTTGATTTTAAAATGGTATATTTGATTTGATTGAGTTTTTTATGGATTAAATGGCTTCAAATACTATTCTTAAGACATTCTAAATGCTATTGTAACGTAGGGGATTATTTGACATCAATATCACACACCTAAACGTAATTCTAACTCGTACGGGATGTAATCTAGGTTTTACAATAAAATAAGGGTTTTACAATAAAATAAGAGGTTTATTGGGTATAAATTGGTTTGAATAGTTGATATAGGTAATTTTAAAGTTTATTAGGCTAGTGAGGAAGTTTGGATTAGAAACGGAATTGTACGGTACGGTGTTGTAAAATTAGTTTTTGAAAGTACCTATGGGTTTTTCAAATTTGGGTTTTGATTTTAAAATGGTATATTTGATTTGATTGAGTTTTTTATGGATTAAATGGCTTCAAATACTATTCTTAAGACATTCTTAATGCTATTGTAACGTAGGGGATTATTTGACATCAATATCACACACCTAAACGTAATTCTAACTCGTACGGGATGTAATCTAGGTTTTACAATAAAATAAGAGTTTTATTGGGTATAAATTGGTTTGAATAGTTGATATAGGTAATTTTAAAGTTTATTAGGCTAGTGTGGAAGTTTGGATTAGAAACGGAATTGTACGGTACGGTGTTGTAAAATTAGTTTTGAAAGTACCTATGGGTTTTTCAAATTTGGGTTTTGATTTTAAAATGGTATATTTGATTTGATTGAGTTTTTTATGGATTAAATGGCTTCAAATACTATTCTTAAGACATTCTTAATGCTATTGTAACGTAGGGGATTATTTGACATCAATATCACACACCTAAACGTAATTCTAACTCGTACGGGATGTAATCTAGGTTTTACAATAAAATAAGCGTTTTATTGGGTATAAATTGGTTTGAATAGTTGATATAGGTAATTTTAAAGTTTATTAGGCTAGTGTGGAAGTTTGGATTAGAAACGGAATTGTACGGTACGGTGTTGTAAAATTAGTTTTTGAAAGTACCTATGGGTTTTTCAAATTTGGGTTTGATTTTAAAATGGTATATTTGATTTGATTGAGTTTTTTATGGATTAAATGGCTTCAAATACTATTCTTAAGACATTCTTAATGCTATTGTAACGTAGGGGATTATTTGACATCAATATCACACACCTAAACGTAATTCTAACTCGTACGGGATGTAATCTAGGTTTTACAATAAAATAAGCGTTTTATTGGGTATAATTGGTTTGAATAGTTGATATAGGTAATTTTAAAGTTTATTAGGCTAGTGTGGAAGTTTGGATTAGAAACGGAAATGTACGGTACGGTGTTGTACAATTAGTT
The DNA here is from genome assembly GCA_910822075.1 of Senecio squalidus. Classification (NCBI taxonomy): domain Eukaryota; kingdom Viridiplantae; phylum Streptophyta; class Magnoliopsida; order Asterales; family Asteraceae; genus Senecio; species Senecio squalidus. The sequence continues at coordinate 2,682 of CAJVGC010000313.1, forward strand.
TTTGAAAGTACCTATGGGTTTTTCAAATTTGGGTTTTGATTTTAAAATGGTATATTTGATTTGATTGAGTTTTTTATGGATTAAATGGCTTCAAATACTATTCTTAAGACATTCTAATGCTATTGTAACGTAGGGGATTATTTGACATCAATATCACACACCTAAACGTAATTCTAACTCGTACGGGATGTAATCTAGGTTTTACAATAAAATAAGCGTTTTATTGGGTATAAATTGGTTTGAATAGTTGATATAGGTAATTTTAAAGTTTATTAGGCTAGTGTGGAAGTTTGGATTAGAAACGGAATTGTACGGTACGGTGTTGTAAAATTAGTTTTTGAAAGTACCTATGGGTTTTTCAAATTTGGGTTTTGATTTTAAAATGGTATATTTGATTTGATTGAGTTTTTTATGGATTAAATGGCTTCAAATACTATTCTTAAGACATTCTTAATGCTATTGTAACGTAGGGGATTATTTGACATCAATATCACACACCTAAACGTAATTCTAACTCGTACGGGATGTAATCTAGGTTTTACAATAAAATAAGCGTTTTATTGGGTATAAATTGGTTTGAATAGTTGATATAGGTAATTTTCAAGTTTATTAGGCTAGTGTGGAAGTTTGGATTAGAAACGGAATTGTACGGTACGGTGTTGTAAAATTAGTTTTTGAAAGTACCTATGGGTTTTTCAAATTTGGGTTTTGATTTTAAAATGGTATATTTGATTTGATTGAGTTTTTTATGGATTAAATGGCTTCAAATACTATTCTTAAGACATTCTTAATGCTATTGTAACGTAGGGGATTATTTGACATCAATATCACACACCTAAACGTAATTCTAACTCGTACGGGATGTAATCTAGGTTTTACAATAAAATAAGAGTTTTATTGGGTATAAATTGGTTTAAATAGTTGATATAGGTAATTTTCAAGTTTATTAGGCTAGTGTGGAAGTTTGGATTAGAAACGGAATTGTACGGTACGGTGTTGTAAAATTAGTTTTTGAAAGTATCTATGGGTTTTTCAAATTTGGGTTTTGATTTTAAAATGGTATATTTGATTTGATTGAGTTTTATATGGATTAAATGGCTTCAAATACTATTCTTAAGACATTCTTAATGCTATTGTAACGTAGGGGATTATTTGACATCAATATCACACACCTAAACGTAATTCTAACTCGTACGAGATGTAATCTAGGTTTTACAATAAAATAAGAGTTTTATTGGGTATAAATTGGTTTGAATAGTTGATATAGGTGTGGTACGATCTGGTTTGGTTTTCTGCTTGTATTCCAAGACATGCGTTTCACTTTTGGCTGGTTATTCAAAGGAAGCTCAAAACGCAGGATCGGATTTGTAGTTGGGATGTTGCTCCTAATCTTGCCTCGGTTTGTTCCCTTTGCGAGTTACAATCTGATTCACATGAACACCTCTTTTTTGCTTGCCCATTTTCGCAAAGAGTTTGGGATTGTATGAGGAGTTTGGCTGAAATTCCGTCGTTATCTACTGATGTGTTCTCTATTATTGACATTCTATTACCATCTGCTAAGAAGAGAACATCATGGAGCATTGTTGCAAAGTTGGTGCTTGAGGCTGCTACATATTTCGTTTGGCAAGAACGAAATCGGAGGCTGTTCAAGAACATCAAACGGACGTCGAATCAGGTTATTGAATGTATTTCTGCTTCGGTGCGTCTTAAGCTTATGTCATGCAAGTTCAAGCGTTCTGAAGATAGTGAGAAGATGGCTAGGAAGTGGGATCTTCCCGATTTGATTTTATCATGTAATGGCTGTTTAGTTGTTATGTTTATGTTCCGTTAGGTTTTGTACCTAGTGGAACTTTGTTGGTTATGGTTTTGTTTAGTTGTAATTCGTATGGCATGTCATTCGAATTTTAGTAGTTCAGGCTATGCTTGAGGTTAATGTGGCATTCAGTCACATTCCATTGTACTTATTTAGTTTTTGGTGTAATATAATTTACCGGGGTCTATTGTCCCTTTTACCCAAAAAAAAAATAGTTGATATAGGTAATTTTAAAGTTTATTAGGCTAGTGTGGAAGTTTGGATTAGAAACGGAATTGTACGGTACGGTGTTGTAAAATTAGTTTTTGAAAGTACCTATGGGTTTTTCAAATTTGGGTTTTGATTTTAAAATGGTATATTTGATTTGATTGAGTTTTTTATGGATTAAATGGCTTCAAATACTATTCTTAAGACATTCTTAATGCTATTGTAACGTAGGGGATTATTTGACATCAATATCACACACCTAAACGTAATTCTAACTCGTACGGGATGTAATCTAGGTTTTACAATAAAATAAGCGTTTTATTGGGTATAAATTGGTTTGAATAGTTGATATAGGTAATTTTAAAGTTTATTAGGCTAGTGTGGAAGTTTGGATTAGAAACGGAATTGTACGGTACGGTGTTGTAAAATTAGTTTTTGAAAGTACCTATGGGTTTTTCAAATTTGGGTTTTGATTTTAAAATGGTATATTTGATTTGATTGAGTTTTTTATGGATTAAATGGCTTCAAATACTATTCTTAAGACATTCTTAATGCTATTGTAACGTAGGGGATTATTTGACATCAATATCACACACCTAAACGTAATTCTAACTCGTACGGGATGTAATCTAGGTTTTACAATAAAATAAGAGTTTTATTGGGTATAAATTGGTTTGAATAGTTGATATAGGTAATTTTAAAGTTTATTAGGCTAGTGTGGAAGTTTGGATTAGAAACGGAATTGTACGGTACGGTGTTGTAAAATTAGTTTTTGAAAGTACCTATGGGTTTTTCAAATTTGGGTTTTGATTTTAAAATGGTATATTTGATTTGATTGAGTTTTTTATGGATTAAATGGCTTCAAATACTATTCTTAAGACATTCTTAATGCTATTGTAACGTAGGGGATTATTTGACATCAATATCACACACCTAAACGTAATTCTAACTCGTACGGGATGTAATCTAGGTTTTACAATAAAATAAGAGTTTTATTGGGTATAAATTGGTTTGAATAGTTGATATAGGTAATTTTAAAGTTTATTAGGCTAGTGTGGAAGTTTGGATTAGAAACGGAATTGTACGGTACGGTGTTGTAAAATTAGTTTTTGAAAGTACCTATGGGTTTTTCAAATTTGGGTTTTGATTTTAAAATGGTATATTTGATTTGATTGAGTTTTTTATGGATTAAATGGCTTCAAATACTATTCTTAAGACATTCTTAATGCTATTGTAACGTAGGGGATTATTTGACATCAATATCACACACCTAAACGTAATTCTAACTCGTACGGGATGTAATCTAGGTTTTACAATAAAATAAGCGTTTTATTGGGTATAAATTGGTTTGAATAGTTGATATAGGTAATTTTAAAGTTTATTAGGGCAAGTGTGGAAGTTTGGATTAGAAACGGAATTGTACGGTACGGTGTTGTAAAATTAGTTTTTGAAAGTACCTATGGGTTTTTCAAATTTGGGTTTTGATTTTAAAATGGTATATTTGATTTGATTGAGTTTTTTATGGATTAAATGGCTTCAAATACTATTCTTAAGACATTCTTAATGCTATTGTAACGTAGGGGATTATTTGACATCAATATCACACACCTAAACGTAATTCTAACTCGTACGGGATGTAATCTAGGTTTTACAATAAAATAAGCGTTTTATTGGGTATAAATTGGTTTGAATAGTTGATATAGGTAATTTTAAAGTTTATTAGGCTAGTGTGGAAGTTTGGATTAGAAACGGAATTGTACGGTACGGTGTTGTAAAATTAGTTTTTGAAAGTACCTATGGGTTTTTCAAATTTGGGTTTTGATTTTAAAATGGTATATTTGATTTGATTGAGTTTTTTATGGATTAAATGGCTTCAAATACTATTCTTAAGACATTCTTAATGCTATTGTAACGTAGGGGATTATTTGACATCAATATCACACACCTAAACGTAATTCTAACTCGTACGGGATGTAATCTAGGTTTTACAATAAAATAAGCGTTTTATTGGGTATAAATTGGTTTGAATAGTTGATATAGGTAATTTTAAAGTTTATTAGGCTAGTGTGGAAGTTTGGATTAGAAACGGAATTGTACGGTACGGTGTTGTAAAATTAGTTTTTGAAAGTACCTATGGGTTTTTCAAATTTGGGTTTTGATTTTAAAATGGTATATTTGATTTGATTGAGTTTTTTATGGATTAAATGGCTTCAAATACTATTCTTAAGACATTCTTAATGCTATTGTAACGTAGGGGATTATTTGACATCAATATCACACACCTAAACGTAATTCTAACTCGTACGGGATGTAATCTAGGTTTTACAATAAAATAAGAGTTTTATTGGGTATAAATTGGTTTGAATAGTTGATATAGGTAATTTTAAAGTTTATTAGGCTAGTGTGGAAGTTTGGATTAGAAACGGAATTGTACGGTACGGTGTTGTAAAATTAGTTTTTGAAAGTACCTATGGGTTTTTCAAATTTGGGTTTTGATTTTAAAATGGTATATTTGATTTGATTGAGTTTTTTATGGATTAAATGGCTTCAAATACTATTCTTAAGACATTCTTAATGCTATTGTAACGTAGGGGATTATTTGACATCAATATCACACACCTAAACGTAATTCTAACTCGTACGGGATGTAATCTAGGTTTTACAATAAAATAAGCGTTTTATTGGGTATAAATTGGTTTGAATAGTTGATATAGGTAATTTTAAAGTTTATTAGGCTAGTGTGGAAGTTTGGATTAGAAACGGAATTGTACGGTACGGTGTTGTAAAATTAGTTTTTGAAAGTACCTATGGGTTTTTCAAATTTGGGTTTTGATTTTAAAATGGTATATTTGATTTGATTGAGTTTTTTATGGATTAAATGGCTTCAAATACTATTCTTAAGACATTCTTAATGCTATTGTAACGTAGGGGATTATTTGACATCAATATCACACACCTAAACGTAATTCTAACTCGTACGGGATGTAATCTAGGTTTTACAATAAAATAAGCGTTTTATTGGGTATAAATTGGTTTGAATAGTTGATATAGGTAATTTTAAAGTTTATTAGGCTAGTGTGGAAGTTTGGATTAGAAACGGAATTGTACGGTACGGTGTTGTAAAATTAGTTTTTGAAAGTACCTATGGGTTTTTCAAATTTGGGTTTTGATTTTAAAATGGTATATTTGATTTGATTGAGTTTTTTATGGATTAAATGGCTTCAAATACTATTCTTAAGACATTCTTAATGCTATTGTAACGTAGGGGATTATTTGACATCAATATCACACACCTAAACGTAATTCTAACTCGTACGGGATGTAATCTAGGTTTTACAATAAAATAAGCGTTTTATTGGGTATAAATTGGTTTGAATAGTTGATATAGGTAATTTTAAAGTTTATTAGGCTAGTGTGGAAGTTTGGATTAGAAACGGAATTGTACGGTACGGTGTTGTAAAATTAGTTTTTGAAAGTACCTATGGGTTTTTCAAATTTGGGTTTTGATTTTAAAATGGTATATTTGATTTGATTGAGTTTTTTATGGATTAAATGGCTTCAAATACTATTCTTAAGACATTCTTAATGCTATTGTAACGTAGGGGATTATTTGACATCAATATCACACACCTAAACGTAATTCTAACTCGTACGGGATGTAATCTAGGTTTTACAATAAAATAAGCGTTTTATTGGGTATAAATTGGTTTGAATAGTTGATATAGGTAATTTTAAAGTTTATTAGGGCTAGTGTGGAAGTTTGGATTAGAAACGGAATTGTACGGTACGGTGTTGTAAAATTAGTTTTTGAAAGTACCTATGGGTTTTTCAAATTTGGGTTTTGATTTTAAAATGGTATATTTGATTTGATTGAGTTTTTTATGGATTAAATGGCTTCAAATACTATTCTTAAGACATTCTTAATGCTATTGTAACGTAGGGGATTATTTGACATCAATATCACACACCTAAACGTAATTCTAACTCGTACGGGATGTAATCTAGGTTTTACAATAAAATAAGCGTTTTATTGGGTATAAATTGGTTTGAATAGTTGATATAGGTAATTTTAAAGTTTATTAGGCTAGTGTGGAAGTTTGGATTAGAAACGGAATTGTACGGTACGGTGTTGTAAAATTAGTTTTTGAAAGTACCTATGGGTTTTTCAAATTTGGGTTTTGATTTTAAAATGGTATATTTGATTTGATTGAGTTTTTTATGGATTAAATGGCTTCAAATACTATTCTTAAGACATTCTTAATGCTATTGTAACGTAGGGGATTATTTGACATCAATATCACACACCTAAACGTAATTCTAACTCGTACGGGATGTAATCTAGGTTTTACAATAAAATAAGCGTTTTATTGGGTATAAATTGGTTTGAATAGTTGATATAGGTAATTTTAAAGTTTATTAGGCTAGTGTGGAAGTTTGGATTAGAAACGGAATTGTACGGTACGGTGTTGTAAAATTAGTTTTTGAAAGTACCTATGGGTTTTTCAAATTTGGGTTTTGATTTTAAAATGGTATATTTGATTTGATTGAGTTTTTTATGGATTAAATGGCTTCAAATACTATTCTTAAGACATTCTTAATGCTATTGTAACGTAGGGGATTATTTGACATCAATATCACACACCTAAACGTAATTCTAACTCGTACGGGATGTAATCTAGGTTTTACAATAAAATAAGAGTTTTATTGGGTATAAATTGGTTTGAATAGTTGATATAGGTAATTTTAAAGTTTATTAGGCTAGTGTGGAAGTTTGGATTAGAAACGGAATTGTACGGTACGGTGTTGTAAAATTAGTTTTTGAAAGTACCTATGGGTTTTTCAAATTTGGGTTTTGATTTTAAAATGGTATATTTGATTTGATTGAGTTTTTTATGGATTAAATGGCTTCAAATACTATTCTTAAGACATTCTTAATGCTATTGTAACGTAGGGGATTATTTGACATCAATATCACACACCTAAACGTAATTCTAACTCGTACGGGATGTAATCTAGGTTTTACAATAAAATAAGAGTTTTATTGGGTATAAATTGGTTTGAATAGTTGATATAGGTAATTTTAAAGTTTATTAGGCTAGTGTGGAAGTTTGGATTAGAAACGGAATTGTACGGTACGGTGTTGTAAAATTAGTTTTTGAAAGTACCTATGGGTTTTTCAAATTTGGGTTTTGATTTTAAAATGGTATATTTGATTTGATTGAGTTTTTTATGGATTAAATGGCTTCAAATACTATTCTTAAGACATTCTTAATGCTATTGTAACGTAGGGGATTATTTGACATCAATATCACACACCTAAACGTAATTCTAACTCGTACGGGATGTAATCTAGGTTTTACAATAAAATAAGCGTTTTATTGGGTATAAATTGGTTTGAATAGTTGATATAGGTAATTTTAAAGTTTATTAGGCTAGTGTGGAAGTTTGGATTAGAAACGGAATTGTACGGTACGGTGTTGTAAAATTAGTTTTTGAAAGTACCTATGGGTTTTTCAAATTTGGGTTTTGATTTTAAAATGGTATATTTGATTTGATTGAGTTTTTTATGGATTAAATGGCTTCAAATACTATTCTTAAGACATTCTTAATGCTATTGTAACGTAGGGGATTATTTGACATCAATATCACACACCTAAACGTAATTCTAACTCGTACGGGATGTAATCTAGGTTTTACAATAAAATAAGAGTTTTATTGGGTATAAATTGGTTTGAATAGTTGATATAGGTAATTTTAAAGTTTATTAGGCTAGTGTGGAAGTTTGGATTAGAAACGGAATTGTACGGTACGGTGTTGTAAAATTAGTTTTTGAAAGTACCTATGGGTTTTTCAAATTTGGGTTTTGATTTTAAAATGGTATATTTGATTTGATTGAGTTTTTTATGGATTAAATGGCTTCAAATACTATTCTTAAGACATTCTTAATGCTATTGTAACGTAGGGGATTATTTGACATCAATATCACACACCTAAACGTAATTCTAACTCGTACGGGATGTAATCTAGGTTTTACAATAAAATAAGCGTTTTATTGGGTATAAATTGGTTTGAATAGTTGATATAGGTAATTTTAAAGTTTATTAGGCTAGTGTGGAAGTTTGGATTAGAAACGGAATTGTACGGTACGGTGTTGTAAAATTAGTTTTTGAAAGTACCTATGGGTTTTTCAAATTTGGGTTTTGATTTTAAAATGGTATATTTGATTTGATTGAGTTTTTTATGGATTAAATGGCTTCAAATACTATTCTTAAGACATTCTTAATGCTATTGTAACGTAGGGGATTATTTGACATCAATATCACACACCTAAACGTAATTCTAACTCGTACGGGATGTAATCTAGGTTTTACAATAAAATAAGCGTTTTATTGGGTATAAATTGGTTTGAATAGTTGATATAGGTAATTTTAAAGTTTATTAGGCTAGTGTGGAAGTTTGGATTAGAAACGGAATTGTACGGTACGGTGTTGTACAATTAGTTTTTGAAAGTACCTATGGGTTTTTCAAATTTGGGTTTTGATTTTAAAATGGTATATTTGATTTGATTGAGTTTTTTATGGATTAAATGGCTTCAAATACTATTCTTAAGACATTCTTAATGCTATTGTAACGTAGGGGATTATTTGACATCAATATCACACACCTAAACGTAATTCTAACTCGTACGGGATGTAATCTAGGTTTTACAATAAAATAAGCGTTTTATTGGGTATAAATTGGTTTGAATAGTTGATATAGGTAATTTTAAAGTTTATTAGGCTAGTGTGGAAGTTTGGATTAGAAACGGAATTGTACGGTACGGTGTTGTAAAATTAGTTTTTGAAAGTACCTATGGGTTTTTCAAATTTGGGTTTTGATTTTAAAATGGTATATTTGATTTGATTGAGTTTTTTATGGATTAAATGGCTTCAAATACTATTCTTAAGACATTCTTAATGCTATTGTAACGTAGGGGATTATTTGACATCAATATCACACACCTAAACGTAATTCTAACTCGTACGGGATGTAATCTAGGTTTTACAATAAAATAAGCGTTTTATTGGGTATAAATTGGTTTGAATAGTTGATATAGGTAATTTTAAAGTTTATTAGGCTAGTGTGGAAGTTTGGATTAGAAACGGAATTGTACGGTACGGTGTTGTACAATTAGTTTTTGAAAGTACCTATGGGTTTTTCAAATTTGGGTTTTGATTTTAAAATGGTATATTTGATTTGATTGAGTTTTTTATGGATTAAATGGCTTCAAATACTATTCTTAAGACATTCTTAATGCTATTGTAACGTAGGGGATTATTTGACATCAATATCACACACCTAAACGTAATTCTAACTCGTACGGGATGTAATCTAGGTTTTACAATAAAATAAGAGTTTTATTGGGTATAAATTGGTTTGAATAGTTGATATAGGTAATTTTAAAGTTTATTAGGCTAGTGTGGAAGTTTGGATTAGAAACGGAATTGTACGGTACGGTGTTGTAAAATTAGTTTTTGAAAGTACCTATGGGTTTTTCAAATTTGGGTTTTGATTTTAAAATGGTATATTTGATTTGATTGAGTTTTTATGGATTAAATGGCTTCAAATACTATTCTTAAGACATTCTTAATGCTATTGTAACGTAGGGGATTATTTGACATCAATATCACACACCTAAACGTAATTCTAACTCGTACGAGATGTAATCTAGGTTTTACAATAAAATAAGAGTTTTATTGGGTATAAATTGGTTTGAATAGTTGATATAGGTGTGGTACGATCTGGTTTGGTTTTCTGCTTGTATTCCAAGACATGCGTTTCACTTTTGGCTGGTTATTCAAAGGAAGCTCAAAACGCAGGATCGGATTTGTAGTTGGGATGTTGCTCCTAATCTTGCCTCGGTTTGTTCCCTTTGCGAGTTACAATCTGATTCACATGAACACCTCTTTTTGCTTGCCCATTTTCGCAAAGAGTTTGGGATTGTATGAGGAGTTTGGCTGAAATTCCGTCGTTATCTACTGATGTGTTCTCTATTATTGACATTCTATTACCATCTGCTAAGAAGAGAACATCATGGAGCATTGTTGCAAAGTTGGTGCTTGAGGCTGCTACATATTTCGTTTGGCAAGAACGAAATCGGAGGCTGTTCAAGAACATCAAACGGACGTCGAATCAGGTTATTGAATGTATTTCTGCTTCGGTGCGTCTTAAGCTTATGTCATGCAAGTTCAAGCGTTCTGAAGATAGTGAGAAGATGGCTAGGAAGTGGGATCTTCCCGATTTGATTTTTATCATGTAATGGCTGTTTAGTTGTTATGTTTATGTTCCGTTAGGTTTTGTACCTAGTGGAACTTTGTTGGTTATGGTTTTGTTTAGTTGTAATTCGTATGGCATGTCATTCGAATTTTAGTAGTTCAGGCTATGCTTGAGGTTAATGTGGCATTCAGTCACATTCCATTGTACTTATTTAGTTTTTGGTGTAATATAATTTACCGGGGTCTATTGTCCCTTTTACCCAAAAAAAAAATAGTTGATATAGGTAATTTTAAAGTTTATTAGGCTAGTGTGGAAGTTTGGATTAGAAACGGAATTGTACGGTACGGTGTTGTAAAATTAGTTTTTGAAAGTACCTATGGGTTTTTCAAATTTGGGTTTTGATTTTAAAATGGTATATTTGATTTGATTGAGTTTTTTATGGATTAAGGCTTCAAATACTATTCTTAAGACATTCTAAATGCTATTGTAACGTAGGGGATTATTTGACATCAATATCACACACCTAAACGTAATTCTAACTCGTACGGGATGTAATCTAGGTTTTACAATAAAATAAGCGTTTTATTGGGTATAAATTGGTTTGAATAGTTGATATAGGTAATTTTAAAGTTTATTAGGCTAGTGTGGAAGTTTGGATTAGAAACGGAATTGTACGGTACGGTGTTGTAAAATTAGTTTTAGAAAGTACCTATGGGTTTTTCAAATTTGGGTTTTGATTTTAAAATGGTATATTTGATTTGATTGAGTTTTTTTTATGGATTAAATGGCTTCAAATACTATTCTTAAGACATTCTTAATGCTATTGTAACGTAGGGGATTATTTGACATCAATATCACACACCTAAACGTAATTCTAACTCGTACGGGATGTAATCTAGGTTTTACAATAAAATAAGAGTTTTATTGGGTATAAATTGGTTTGAATAGTTGATATAGGTAATTTTAAAGTTTATTAGGCTAGTGCGGAAGTTTGGATTAGAAACGGAATTGTACGGTACGGTGTTGTAAAATTAGTTTTTGAAAGTACCTATGGGTTTTTCAAATTTGGGTTTTGATTTTAAAATGGTATATTTGATTTGATTGAGTTTTTATGGATTAAATGGCTTCAAATACTATTCTTAAGACATTCTTAATGCTATTGTAACGTAGGGGATTATTTGACATCAATATCACACACCTAAACGTAATTCTAACTCGTACGGGATGTAATCTAGGTTTTACAATAAAATAAGAGTTTTATTGGGTATAAATTGGTTTGAATAGTTGATATAGGTAATTTTAAAGTTTATTAGGCTAGTGTGGAAGTTTGGATTAGAAACGGAATTGTACGGTACGGTGTTGAAAAAATTAGTTTTTGAAAGTACCTATGGGTTTTTCAAATTTGGGTTTTGATTTTAAAATGGTATATTTGATTTGATTGAGTTTTTTATGGATTAAATGGCTTCAAATACTATTCTTAAGCCATTCTTAATGCTATTGTAACGTAGGGGATTATTTGACATCAATATCACACACCTAAACGTAATTCTAACTCGTACGGGATGTAATCTAGGTTTTACAATAAAATAAGCGTTTTATTGGGTATAAATTGGTTTGAATAGTTGATATAGGTAATTTTAAAGTTTATTGGGCTAGTGTGGAAGTTTGTATTAGAAACGGAATTGTACGGTACGGTGTTGTAAAATTAGTTTTTGAAAGTACCTATGGGTTTTTCAAATTTGGGTTTTGATTTTAAAATGGTATATTTGATTTGATTGAGTTTTTTATGGATTAAATGGCTTCAAATACTATTCTTAAGCCATTCTTAATGCTATTGTAACGTAGGGGATTATTTGACATCAATATCACACACCTAAACGTAATTCTAACTCGTACGGGATGTAATCTAGGTTTTACAATAAAATAAGCGTTTTATTGGGTATAAATTGGTTTGAATAGTTGATATAGGTAATTTTAAAGTTTATTAGGCTAGTGTGGAAGTTTGTATTAGAAACGGAATTGTACGGTACGGTGTTGTAAAATTAGTTTTTGAAAGTACCTATGGGTTTTTCAAATTTGGGTTTTGATTTTAAAATGGTATATTTGATTTGATTGAGTTTTTTATGGATTAAATGGCTTCAAATACTATTCTTAAGACATTCTAAATGCTATTGTAACGTAGGGGATTATTTGACATCAATATCACACACCTAAACGTAATTCTAACTCGTACGGGATGTAATCTAGGTTTTACAATAAAATAAGCGTTTTATTGGGTATAATTGGTTTGAATAGTTGATATAGGTAATTTTAAAGTTTATTAGGCTAGTGTGGAAGTTTGGATTAGAAACGAAAATGTACGGTACGGTGTTGTACAATTAGTTTTTGAAAGTACCGATGGGTTTTTCAAATTTGGGTTTTGATTTTAAAATGGTATATTTGATTTGATTGAGTTTTTTTATGGATTAAATGGCTTCAAATACTATTCTTAAGACATTCTTAATGCTATTGTAACGTAGGGGATTATTTGACATCAATATCACACACCTAAACGTAATTCTAACTCGTACGGGATGTAATCTAGGTTTTACAATAAAATAAGAGTTTTATTGGGTATAAATTGGTTTGAATAGTTGATATAGGTAATTTTAAAGTTTATTAGGCTAGTGCGGAAGTTTGGATTAGAAACGGAATTGTACGGTACGGTGTTGTAAAATTAGTTTTTGAAAGTACCTATGGGTTTTTCAAATTTGGGTTTTGATTTTAAAATGGTATATTTGATTTGATTGAGTTTTTTATGGATTAAATGGCTTCAAATACTATTCTTAAGACATTCTTAATGCTATTGTAACGTAGGGGATTATTTGACATCAATATCACACACCTAAACGTAATTCTAACTCGTACGGGATGTAATCTAGGTTTTACAATAAAATAAGAGTTTTATTGGGTATAAATTGGTTTGAATAGTTGATATAGGTAATTTTAAAGTTTATTAGGCTAGTGTGGAAGTTTGGATTAGAAACGGAATTGTACGGTACGGTGTTGTAAAAATTAGTTTTTGAAAGTACCTATGGGTTTTTCAAATTTGGGTTTTGATTTTAAAATGGTATATTTGATTTGATTGAGTTTTTTATGGATTAAATGGCTTCAAATACTATTCTTAAGCCATTCTTAATGCTATTGTAACGTAGGGGATTATTTGACATCAATATCACACACCTAAACGTAATTCTAACTCGTACGGGATGTAATCTAGGTTTTACAATAAAATAAGCGTTTTATTGGGTATAAATTGGTTTGAATAGTTGATATAGGTAATTTTAAAGTTTATTAGGCTAGTGTGGAAGTTTGTATTAGAAACGGAATTGTACGGTACGGTGTTGTAAAATTAGTTTTTGAAAGTACCTATGGGTTTTTCAAATTTGGGTTTTGATTTTAAAATGGTATATTTGATTTGATTGAGTTTTTTATGGATTAAATGGCTTCAAATACTATTCTTAAGCCATTCTTAATGCTATTGTAACGTAGGGGATTATTTGACATCAATATCACACACCTAAACGTAATTCTAACTCGTACGGGATGTAATCTAGGTTTTACAATAAAATAAGCGTTTTATTGGGTATAAATTGGTTTGAATAGTTGATATAGGTAATTTTAAAGTTTATTAGGCTAGTGTGGAAGTTTGTATTAGAAACGGAATTGTACGGTACGGTGTTGTAAAATTAGTTTTTGAAAGTACCTATGGGTTTTTCAAATTTGGGTTTTGATTTTAAAATGGTATATTTGATTTGATTGAGTTTTTTATGGATTAAATGGCTTCAAATACTATTCTTAAGACATTCTAAATGCTATTGTAACGTAGGGGATTATTTGACATCAATATCACACACCTAAACGTAATTCTAACTCGTACGGGATGTAATCTAGGTTTTACAATAAAATAAGCGTTTTATTGGGTATAATTTGGTTTGAATAGTTGATATAGGTAATTTTAAAGTTTATTAGGCTAGTGTGGAAGTTTGGATTAGAAACGGAAATGTACGGTACGGTGTTGTACAATTAGTTTTTGAAAGTACCTATGTGTTTTTCAAATTTGGGTTTTGATTTTAAAATGGTATATTTGATTTGATTGAGTTTTTTATGGATTAAATGGCTTCAAATACTATTCTTAAGACATTCTAAATGCTATTGTAACGTAGGGGATTATTTGACATCAATATCACACACCTAAACGTAATTCTAACTCGTACGGGATGTAATCTAGGTTTTACAATAAAATAAGAGTTTTATTGGGTATAAATTGGTTTGAATAGTTGATATAGGTAATTTTAAAGTTTATTAGGCTAGTACGGAAGTTTGGATTAGAAACGGAATTGTACGGTACGGTGTTGTAAAATTAGTTTTTGAAAGTACCTATGGGTTTTTCAAATTTGGGTTTTGATTTTAAAATGGTATATTTGATTTGATTGAGTTTTTTATGGATTAAATGGCTTCAAATACTATTCTTAAGACATTCTTAATGCTATTGTAACGTAGGGGATTATTTGACATCAATATCACACACCTAAACGTAATTCTAACTCGTACCGGATGTAATCTAGGTTTTACAATAAAATAAGAGTTTTATTGGGTATAAATTGGTTTGAATAGTTGATATAGGTAATTTTAAAGTTTATTAGGCTAGTGTGGAAGTTTGGATTAGAAACGGAAATGTACGGTACGGTGTTGTACAATTAGTTTTTAAAGTACCTATGGGTTTTTAAAATTTGGGTTTTGATTTTAAAATGGTATATTTGATTTGATTGAGTTGTTTATGGATTAAATGGCTTCAAATACTATTCTTAAGACATTCTTAATGCTATTGTAACGTAGGGGATTATTTGACATCAATATCACACACCTAAACGTAATTCTAACTCGTACGGGATGTAATCTAGGTTTTACAATAAAATAAGCGTTTTATTTGTGACATTCGCGAATTTCTAGGTATACTTCTATCGACCCGTATTCGTTTTATTTATTTATGTTTATGTTTTGACCCTATTGTATTCCTTTCATGTTTTATCGTATTCGTATTTTATGAGTATTGTATTCGTATTTCTTGTATTTTATGAGTATCGTATTTGTATTTTATGTGGTTCGAATCGTTATGTCGGGAACGTGTAGTTCTAAGTGCCTTTAGTATAAGTCTAGTAAGCTCTTATGATAAGTTTAGGGTTGTATGCCTTATTTATACGATTAAGATTAACGTTTAAAAAGTATTACAATTTTAGTCCTCTCCGAAATTTATTACAAAACTAGTCCTATGGGAGATTTCTATTACAAAAATGGTCCTCCACCAACATTTTTGTCTTATACCCATTTTTGTCTCATTCATTTTCACCTACTCATCTTCACCATTCTCATCTCACTCTCTCTCTCTAAAAACACACACAAACACACACACTTCTCTCTAACATATCTAGAGATCCGACCGTCAGAATTCAATTTTGAAGCTTGATTATTGTTCACCATATTCATATCTATCATTCCTCCAATTTTCATTTCGATCGGGTAAGTATTTCTTAGATTTGGTTTTAAACTTTATTTATTTAGTCAAACTCGAAAACATCACTTTTTACCATCAAAACTCGGATTTTATTGAGGGTTATTGTACCTAAACGTATTCTGGACATAGGGTTTCGATTATGGATGATTTTAATGCCTAAAAACACTCTGAATCGTCGTTCCGAATGTAATTTTTCGTAAAACCCAGTTACGTCACGTAACTGTGTTACGTGAACGTAACTGGATCACGTAATAGCTTCTTGATCACGTAACTATGCCCGTAACTCCTTCCTAGTCACGTAATAGGCACGTAAGTACCTTGTATGTCACGTAACTATGATCTGAATCCCGTAACTTCTAGCTCACGTAATTAACCCTTTGTCACGTAATTAAGTTACGTGTTGCGTAACTTCTAGTTACGTGATACGTAACTAACTTGCCGGACTTTTCGAAATGTTAGTAATTCTGTTAAATCGATGTTCCTGTTGGTCATTTTAAAACCCGTATAAAACGTTAATCGTTAAGGCATACCCCACTAGACTTAGAGATACTTAGACATGTTTATTTACGTGATGTTTAGGGCACTTAGACGTGGGAGCTTGACCGTATCTGATTATTTCCCGACATATCGTGTTTGGATTGCTTTGCTATTCTGTGAGTTATTCGTTGCCCTTTTTACCGCTTTTACATTTTGGGCATGATTAGCGTTGTATAAATGTATTTTATGGTATATTATGTATTATGGTTATGTATTTTGGATATGAATGCCTTTAGGTTAGCATTACCCAACTTGTTCCGCCTTTGTGGTAGAACGAGGCCCCGTATACACACCTGTTAGCTTTTAGCCGCCGGTTCGTATATATAGCGCTATATGGGTCTAACAAGCCCTCATTGTTAACACGATGGATGATGGATGCGCCCTGTCCGTGTTAGCAATGTTATGACCGTTGATTTCGAGGACAACCTAGCGTAATGCACTAGGTGGGGTTAGTTGCCAGTATTGTTATGGTTCAGGTGTACAGTATTTACCTAAGGCTATTATCTATCCAGTATGCTATTTTTATGAAATTATTATGGTATTTTTATGGTATATGTATGAGTATTTTATCAAAAGGTTTTGTATACTTCACGTATATTTTGAAACATCATTTTCAAATGACTTATCTTCAAATCATAACACTATTGGGTCAAAACGTATTGAAACTTTTCTACTATTATGTTTTTATTAATTATTGCGAATAATTCACCAACTTTATGTTGACGTCGTATTTTAACGCTTTTCAGGGATTTGAGGTTACACTTTTTGACGTTATGCTTGCTTGGCTACGTGGATTACTTGCATGGAATTTATTTTGCTTTTGTTAATTCCTTAGTATCCCAAACGCTGTAGCCGTATTTTGATATTTTCGGATGATTGTAATAAGTATGCTATTTTAAACTTATTTATCTATGTTGATTATGTTTGGTTTACTTATGTTGATGTAACCTTTGAATCTCTGATACCGTATTCTCTGTACACCTCGGTTCCGCCATTTTGCGGGGTGTGACAGAAGTTGGTATCAGAGCCAATGGTTATAGCGAACTAAGTGACCTTACGGAATCACTTAGACTATGACCTAGGCTTTCGGACCTATCTGATTTACTCTATGTGCGCATTTCTTTCTTTCGTGGGCCTGTATGTGATTCGTATGCTTTATGTGCTTTTGTTTTGCATTTTATGCTTTGAGGCCTGCCTGTTTTAGTCGCACATCCGGTTATCGTTCTGATTTATTCTGTTTGACATTCGTAGAAGATGCCGCTTAAGAGAACTTCTACTAGGTCTACTCCGGCCGTCACTGCTACGAGAAGGTCGACGAGACGAGGTCGCGCCAGTGTGAGAGCGGGTGCTACGCCTCAGAATACCACTGCTGCCCCCAATGCTAATACCACTACTCCGAATATCAGTCAGTTGATTGCGGAGCAGATTGCAGCAGCTATACCCGTAATTGTGGCATAGCTCAAGGAGACACCGGTGCAGGATGCCGATTTAGGGTTTGAAGAACCTGTGATGCACGGTATTGGATCAGAAGGTACGGGTTCTGGGCGCGATGGTTCTGATGTGGAAAGAGCAGTGCATGTGGGAATCGGTGGACCGAGTATTGTTATTGAGGATCCACCCCGAGGCTGTTCGTATAAGACTTTTCTGGATTGCGAATCTACTGAGTTTAAGGGTACTGAGGATGCGGTTGCTACCCTGCAGTGGTTTGAGAAGATTGAGTATGTGTTTGACGTTTCGGGATGTGCTGAAGACAGCAAGGTTAAGTATGCTACGTTCTTGTTCCAGGGTAAAGCCCTAACTTGGTGGAACTCGGTGAAACGGGTTCAGGGCCGGGCTACTGTTACCTTGATGAGTTGGGAAAATCTGAAGGTTATGATGAGGAAAGAGTATGTGCCGTCATCTGAGACGCAGAGGTTGGAGAATGAGTTGTGGAACCTGACTATGCAAGGTTCTGATTTTCGTGGGTATGTGAATAGATTCTATGATTTGTGTGTTTTGGCTCCTCGTTTGGTTCGCACGGAGAACGAGAGAATCGAACGCTTCACTCAAGGGTTGCCCCAGACTATGCGAGACCACATTATTTCTCACCTTCCGGGTACTCTACAGAGTGCGGTTGATATTGCTGGTCGGTTGACCGCAAGTATGATCCGTGGTGGTGTTCTTCAGCCGGTTGTGAGCCGAAGAGATTCTGGTAGATCTGATAGGAGGGATATGGGTAATTCGAGGAAGAGAAGTCGTGGTCAGGATCAGAGACCCCAACTTCCTCAAGTGTATGCTTTGACGGGTTCTGGAGCTGGTTATCAAGGCAGACATCCGAAGTGTGGTACATGCGGCAGTGCGCATGCAGCAAATGTGGCTTGTTGGGTTTGTAAACGGTGCAAGAAGTTAGGCCACACCGAGCAGTTTTGTGGAAGAGCTACTGGAGCGTGTTTTGAATGCGGAGAAGTAGGTCACCGCCGTCATCAGTGTCCCAAGCTTATAGCACCTACTCCCCTTCCTACTCACGGTGCTGGTACTAGTGCAAGAGGAAATCCTGCCAAGAGCCGAGCTTTCGCCATGGAATCTTCTGAAGCTCACCAGGATCCCACTGTAGTCACTGGTACATTTCTTGTCGATGATTATCCTGCTTTTATCTTGTTTGATTCGGGTGCCGATAGAAGCTTTATATCTAGCGATTTCCGTCCCTTAGTAAACCGTGCTTCTAGTCCTTTAGAACCTGCTTACGAGGTAGAAATAGCTGATGGTAGATGTGCTTGTATTAGAGAAGTTATTCGTGATATTCCCCTCGTATTAGCCGATATTCCTTTTTCCATCGACCTTATTCCCATGAAACTCGGTAGTTTCGATGTCGTAGTCGGTATGGATTGGTTAGCTAAGCATAAAGGCGAGATAGTTTGTCATGAGAAACTTATTCGTATTCAGAAGCCGGATGGAGAGCAGTTGATTGTACACGGAGACAAGGCTGGGAAACGTCTTAAAGTCATCTCAAGTTTGAAAGTTCGCGAGTATGTCCGCCAAGGTTGTTCCTTATATCTCGCTCATTTGGTGAAGAAAGATTCTACGATAAAGATTGATGGTGTACCGATCGTTCGCGAGTATTCTGACGTTTTTCCCGAAGATTTACCTGGAGTCCCTCCCCAGAGACAAACCGACTTTCGTATTGATCTTGTTCCTGGAGCAGCACCTGTTGCTAAAGCTCCGTATCGTTTGGCTCCTTCCGAGATGCTCGAGTTGTCCAAACAAATTCAGGAACTGGTCGATAAGGGTTTTATCCGTCCTAGTTTCTCCCCGTGGGGTGCTCCTGTCCTCTTTGTTAAGAAGAAGGATGGCTCCATGCGTTTATGTATTGATTATCGGGAGTTAAACAAGCTGACTGTGAAGAACCGTTATCCCCTTCCTCGTATAGACGACTTATTCGATCAACTTCAGGGTTCTTGCTATTTCTCTAAGATCGATCTTCGCTCTGGTTATCATCAGTTGAGAGTTCAGGAAGATGATATACCTAAGACCGCTTTTCGTACTCGATATGGTCATTACGAGTTCATGGTGATGCCGTTTGGTCTGACAAACGCCCCTGCAGCATTCATGGATCTAATGAACCGTATTTGTCGACCGTATCTTGACAAATTCGTTATCGTATTCATCGACGACATTCTGATCTATTCCCAAAGTCGCAAGGAACATGAAGAGCATTTGCGTCTTGTTCTAGAAGTGCTTCGAAAAGAAAAGTTGTATGCGAAATTCTCTAAGTGCGAGTTCTGGTTATCCGAAATTCAATTTCTTGGCCACGTGGTTAGCGCGAAGGGTATTCACGTTGATCCTGCTAAGATTGAAGCTGTTAAAAGTTGGGTTGCACCAAAGTCACCGACCGAAATCCGTTCGTTTTTGGGTCTTGCTGGGTATTATCGCATTCATCGAGAACTTCTCCAAAATCGCTTCACCTATGACAAAGTTGACACAGAAGAGTGAACCATTCGTTTGGGGTTCCGATCAGGAGAGAGCCTTTCAGGTATTGAAGCAGCGGTTGTGTGACGCTCCTATTCTTAGTCTGCCAGTTGGTTCCGAGAATTTTGTTGTTTATTGCGACGCTTCGCACAAGGGTCTGGGTTGTGTGCTTATGCAGAATGGTAAAGTTATAGCTTACGCTTCGCGTCAGTTGAAAGTCCATGAGCAGAATTACACGACACATGATCTAGAATTGGGAGCCGTCGTATTCGCATTGAAGATTTGGAGACATTATCTGTATGGAACCAAGTGTACGGTATTTACCGACCACAAGAGTCTTCAACACATATTCGATCAGAAAATGCTGAACATGAGACAACGACGCTGGGTTGAGTTATTGAACGACTATGATTGCGACATTCGCTACCACCCTGGTAAGGCGAGCGTTGTTGCTGATGCACTAAAAACAGTCAAACCAGTCCGTATCCGTTCTATGATGGTATCTATTCAGACGAGCTTGAAGGCTCGGATTATTCAGGCACAGGAGGGTATTATGACAGAGGACCGTGTTAAAGAGGAAATATTGTATAAGTTGGCGTTGGAATTAGAACCGAAGGAGGATGGAGTTCTGTATTTCCTCGAGCGTATTTGGGTTCCGATTAGCATCCGTCAGTTGATTCTAGACGAAGCCCATAAGTCTAACTATTCCATTCATCCGGGTTCCGACAAAATGTATCATGACTTGAAAGAGTTCTATTGGTGGCCGGGTATGAAGCGTGAGATCGCCGAGTATGTTAGTCGATGTTTGACCTGTTCCAAAGTGAAGATTGAGTATCAGAAACCGTCTGGGCTACTCCAACAACCGAAGATCCCCGAGTGGAAATGGGAGCGTATTACTATGGATTTTGTTACGAAGCTTCCGAGATCTTCGAGTGGTTATGACAGTATCTGGGTTATTGTTGATGAAGTCTGCTCATTTCCTACCGATTCGTGAGAATTATCCGATGGAGAGATTCGTGCGTTTATATATTGCAGAGATTGTATCGAAACACGGAGTCCCTGTATCGATTATTTCCGATCGTGATGCTCGTTTCACCTCACGATTTTGGAAGACATTCCAGACTGCTATGGGTACAAGGTTAGATATGAGTACCGCCTATCATCCGCAGACCGATGGTCAGAGTGAGAGAACTATTCAGACCTTGGAAGATATGCTACGAGCCTGCGCAATTGATTTTGGTGGTAGTTGGGACGTTCATTTTCCGTTGATTGAGTTCTCGTACAACAACAGCTATCACACGAGTATCAAGTGTGCACCTTTTGAAGCTTTGTATGGCCGCAAGTGTCGATCGCCTGTATGTTGGGCAGAAATTGGAGATAGTCAGATTTCTGGTCCGGAGATTATACAAGAGACCACTGACAAAATCTTCAAGATTAAGGAATGATTAATTACTGCAAGAGATCGACAGAAAAAGTATGCTGATAAGCGCAGGAAGCCTCTTGAGTTCAGTGTTGGGGATATGGTATTATTGAAGGTATCTCCATGGAAAGGGGTTG
>CAJVGC010000314.1:5000-22428 GCA_910822075.1 Senecio squalidus
TTCGTTTACCTGCTTCTTAATCTCTTCTGGTCGTTGTGCTTTCTGTAGTTGTATGCCTTGTATTAGTCTATCTTTGTAAGTGTATGCGTGTGTCTGGGCCTAGTATGTGTATTCGTAGGCCTTGGTGAATATCATAATTGTGACGTCCCTTCAATTTGAAGTACTTATGTTACCGTTATTATTTATATTTTATTCGCAATTGATTTCGACCCTTGTATTTCGCTTTGTTTTGCTCACGATTTACCGTTATTGAGTATCGGGTTTTACGTATTTGCTAAATTGTCCCTCGAGACGTAATAATTTTATTTTATCTAGGTACCAATTAGTTAGTATCCTCATAATTATAAGTTAGAAGGTTTATGCCAAATTTGTCGGTTATCGTATTCTTTATCCACGAGTTATCGCACTTTTGCTCTTGTTTACTCCTTTGCCGAAATCGTGCGAATCTCGAATTCGAAAGTTAAAATATAAAATTAAATGAACCTAATATAAAGTAAATCAAAGTGTGAACTTTCCTAAGTTCAACGCAAAAAGAATCGGGAACTTTCGACGAACGAAACTCCTTAACGATCGCGTAAACGAAAAAGCAAAAAGTCTGTATTTTGGTCGGTGCTTAGCCCCTACAAGTAGGTGCGCAGCACCTACCTGCTGGACCAATTTTTTTCTTGTTTTGTGTGAGTCATTTTTGCATGTAATCTTGTTGGGAACTTCTCCCAAACGTGTAAGACTCTGTATTTGGGCAGAAATGTCATCCTAGAAGTCATTATTCATCTCACAAAGTAATTTTGAATCATCCCAAAACACCTACAAACCTCTCTCTCTCTCATTTTCCATCATTTTCTTTGCTTTTTCTCTCATTTCTCTCTCTCAAACCCAACCATTTCCAGAAACTTTGAAGCTAAAAACAACCATTTGAAGAGTGATTCAAGTCCAAAATCATCAAAGAAACAAGTTCCTTTTGATCTCCATCAAGTTTTGGTAAAGTTTTCTTAAGTTTTTCTTCACTTTTCTTCCATTTTTCTCCATAGATCTTCTTCTTTTGTGGAGATTCTAACACATGTTATTTTGTTTTGAATTCCAAGTATTGTCTATCATATTACTTTTCATTTGGGATGATCCATCTAGCTTTTCTTGAAGAGAAATCTCTTTGATCTTGGTAAGTAATCTTTTTACCGAAAAATCTCTCCTAAAACGTTATTGATCATCTTGCATGTTAAGAACTAGACTAATGGTGGTTTTATTTTGTGTTTTGGAGCTGTGATTTTCCCATCATCTCACCACCAAAAGTTGCTTTCGGGTTATATTCTCAAGCTTAAGATCTTGCGGTTGTATTTCGGTAAAATCGACGTTTTTCCCATATTCATCTTTTATTATATATTTCGTCATTATTTCCTTTATGTATTTCGGTTATAGCCTTGAAAATGGTTAGGAATAATATATTAGACCAACACTTGTGAATATTTTGGTTATGGACAAAGATTTGGACTAAAATACATAAAGATTTAATTATTACCGAAATTAACATATTGTATGTATTAATATGTAAAATGGTATATTTATATATATGTAACACTTGGTAAATATATTTGGAACATAATGTAAGTTGTTAACAGTAAGCGTTTTAACCAAAAAGTCTTTAAACGATCGGATTTCGACAAACCGATAAAATTCAAAATTCGGGAAATGCACCTAGTGCGCCGCACCCCATGTATGGTGCGACGCACCGGGCTATTTTCCTTCAAAAATTCAGCACTTTGTTGTATTCGTTGTTTAACCGTCTTGACGTTTTGGCTCCGTAAAATGTCGTTTTAAAGCCTCCGTTTTCATGTTACATTTCTAACAACTCTAAAACACTATTATAAATATACTAATATATATAAAAGTAACATATTATGATAAAATATCGTCTTTGGACTCAAAGACGCCAACACAATCAAAAATGCAGAATACTTATTCAAAACGAACATATTTCTTACATTTTGATAAATAGACATTTGTTGCATAATGCGATCGTAATCTAAAGCCGTCAACTATTATTTTTTTTGCGATAAAACTTTATTAGAAACATTTATATAAAGACATGTTTCACTATATTTTGATAACTAAAAGTCTTTGTAAACTATATTTATGAAAAGTAAAGACGTACAACCTTTCTAAACGTCAAGTTAGACTTTTGCGACAACTTCAATTATCTATTTTTCAACTTAAAATAGTTGTCTTTAATTTTTCAAAACCAACATCTTTGACATTTGACTTTCATAAGTCAACACCCTTGACAATTGACTTTTATGAGTCAACAATGTTGACGTTTGACTTTTCTAAGTCAACTTATTTAACATTTGACTTTTCTAAGTCAACTTCTTTAACATTTGACTTTTACAAAGTCAACAACTTTAACCTTGGTATTCAATATTCCTTTCGAATCGAAGAAATCATTCGTTTCCAACGACATTGTGGACGTGAAAGACCGATATCTTGCCACTCGCCCTTTTAACGCGGAACATCGTCTCTCGAATACGTCGTTTTAATTTAAATTATTAAATGTTGGAATATTTTATTAAACTTAATCTTAACCGACAAGGCTAAACCGGACTATACTTATAGAGATACTGAGACTATATTATTTACTGTTTTAGGGCACTTAGACGGTGGAGTTGTAACTCTGTGATTACTTTACCCGAGATTTGCTGAAGTTGTTTTGTGAGTTATTCGTAGCCCTTGTCTTACTATTTTTGGGCTGTAAAGCGTGTTTTAAAACTGTCTGCGTATGCGGAATCTTATTAATCATCTTGTAGTGTATTTTAAAACTGTCTGCGTATGCGGAATGTTATTAATCATCTTGTAGCGTATTTTAAAACTGTTTGCGTATGCGAAATGTTATGATTATCTTGTTTACCTAGTAGAATAGGTCTGCCTTAGATTGGGTGTCGTATACACTCGTTAAGCTTCGTGCCCAACGGTTACATATATATAGCTATAAGGGTTATATCGCCTGACCCTCATCCCTCAGTAGGTATCTATGTGTGGATGTTATGACTCTACTTGATTTACGGTTGCCTTTGGTTGACACTGCCTTAGGAATTGCGTCTTTAGGACTGGCAAGGTTCGATGTATAACTAATCTAAGCATGGTATCCTCACTAGGGTTGAAAAACAAGATATGGTATTTGAAATTATAATGTTTATTGAAACTTGTCGATGGGTCACTTTTACTTTAAAATTGCGAATAATTTACCAACATGTTGTTGATGTTGTTTTAACGCTTTGCAGGAAATTGAGGATTTCCGTTGATCATGCCATAGTTTATTTTTGAATTGTTTATTGTAATTTCCATGACGATCCGTTTGTTTATTTCTTTTGGAAATTATATTTGTACTTGGCGTGTTATCGCCTTTGACTTTATGATGTATTTTGTAACATTTGGCATGATCTATTTAATTTGATGTTTTGTTTATCGGTATTATTGTTGTAATCTTGACTTTGATATTATAACTGGAACATTCCGCTTTTCCGCTCCAAGCGGGGTGTGATAGAAGTTGGTATCAGAGCCAAAGGTTATAGCGAACCGAGTGATTTTAATTGAGTAAATCACTTGGACTATGACCATAGGCTTTTTTTTAAATCGATTTTTACTCTGATTGCAATGTGTGCACTATTTTTCATACGTGTTTAATTTCGCGTTGTGTTTTGGCATTTGGCCTTGTTTTTGTGTTGCACACATTTGTTGATCGAGTCTTTTCCTTTTTATTTTGGGACGATGGCGCCTACGAGGAGAGTTGCGACACGAAGTTCCGCGCGACGTGCTACTGCGAACGTGAGGGCTAATACTGCGAATCCGAACACGAGGGCTAATACCGCGAATCCGAACGCGAGAGCGAATACGTCGAATGCGAGAAGGAACAATGTGGAGAACAATACGACTCCTGACATGGCACAGATGATTGCTCAACAGATAGCGGCAATGATGCCCGAGCTTATAGCTCAACTGAGGGAGGGCACAGCCCAAGGAACTGGTGGTGGTTCGGGTTCTGGAAATCCCGAGCCGGTTGTCAACAATGAGGGTCCTGAGCCGGTTGTTAATAATGAGGGACCCGATGTCGTGATTACTGGATCAGGTAGGACAGAGGGCTCGACCCAACGCGCTGGGTGCACGCTGAAGACTTTTATGAGCTGTAAGGCCCCAGAGTACAGAGGCAATGAGGGAGCGACTGGAACGCTCCAGTGGATGGAAAAGATGGAATCTATTTTCGATGCTATTGACTGTGCGGACAAGATCGAGTCCGATTTGTTGCGTTTGTATTTCAAGGAACGGCTCTGACGTGGTGGAATTCAATCGTGAATGTGCGAGGCCGAGCTGAGATCAGCAAGATGACTTGGGAGCAACTAAAGGAGTTGATGATTATTGAGTATGTTCCTGAATCTGAGATTCAGAAGTTGGAGGATGAGTTGTGGAACTTGACCATGGTTGGGTCAGACATCCAAGGGTACACTTCGCGTTTTCACGCTCTGTCCCAGCTAGTGCCGCACTTGGTCCGACCGGAGCTTAAACGTCTACGTCGCTACACTCACGGATTACCCCCAGCAATTCGTAAGAGTGTCCTATCCAGCAAACCGAGCACCTTTCAGAGCGCGGTGGAAATTGCGATTACTTTGACTCAGAATGCGGTTCGGGATGGTGAGTTACCCCCGATGATTGTTAAGCTGAACTCCGAAGGGAAACGGGGTGGTGAAGACCGTTATGGGGATTCGCAGAAGAGACCTAGGAGGCAGGATACTCCTCAAGATGTGCAAGCATATGCAGTAGTGGCTCCGAATGTCAGAGGTGGGCCTCCACAGTGTGATCATTGTGGTAGTCACCACGCTAGGGAGTTGGCTTGTTGGAAATGCGATAAATGTAAGAAACTTGGTCACACAGAGAGGTATTGTAAGACCATGAAGGGAAAATGTTATGAATGTGGATCTCCTGAGCATCTTAAGGCCAACTGTCCCGAGTTAGCTCCAGCCGGTACATATACTCCTCCTATCTAATTTCAACGTGCGTTTATCCTATTTGATATTTGATGCTTAGTCTTATTATCGTCGGATTGCACACTTCTCTTTTCGCATCCTTGTATGTCATTTCCTTTGTATGCCCCTACTGCGTTGGAACCGAAGGAAGCTCCTATCTGCAAAGAAGTCGAAGAGACGAGGTTGTCCTACGAGTACGATTCCGAGGAGTTCGACTTCAAATTTTAATCCATCACCTTGCTTCGACTTGCTAATAATCGTTTCGTGCACTTTTAAACTTAGTGGATTAATTCCGCAATTGCATGGTTCATTACGAACTACGCGTAATTTGGCCAACTACGCCTAGTTTGGAATAAATTATGCAAGACCGGAACGTAATTCCTATTGTTAACAGTTTTCAAGTCAATATCTCTTAATTCTACTGATCTCCAATTTTATTCCATCTTTCGAAGAGTTTCATATCGGATGCGTTTAAGATTTTGATAATTGCACGGCTATATCCTTAGTGTCTTCCTTCGAGTTAGAGTGGGCCGTTGTAGGAAATATTTCGAGGACGAAATTCTTTTAACTGGGGGAGGATGTGACGTCCCTTCAATTTGAAGTACTTATGTTACCGTTATTATTTATATTTTATTCGCAATTGATTTCGACCCTTGTATTTCGCTTTGTTTTGCTCACGATTTACCGTTATTGAGTATCGGGTTTTACGTATTTGCTAAATTGTCCCTCGAGACGTAATAATTTAATTTTATCTAAGTACCAATTAGTTAGTATCCTCATAATTATAAGTTAGAAGGTTTATGCCAAATTTTTCGGTTATCGTATTCTTTATCCGCGAGTTATCGCACTTTTGCTCTTGTTTACTCCTTTGCCGAAATCGTGCGAATCTCGAATTCGAAAGTGAAAATATAAAATTAAATGAACCTAATATAAAGTAAATCAAAGTGTGAACTTTCCTAAGTTCAACGCAAAAAGAATCGGGAACTTTCGACGAATGAATCTTCTTAACGATCGCGTAAACGAAAAAGCAAAAAGTCGGGATTTTGGTCGGTGCTTAGCACCTACAAGTAGGTGCGCAACACCTACCTGCTGGACCAATTTTTTTTTTTGTTTTGTGTGAGTCATTTTTGCATGTAATCTTGTTGGTCACTTCTCGCAAACGTGTAAGACTCTGTATTTGGGCAGAAATGTCATCTTAGAAGTCATTATTCATCTCACAAAGTCATTTTGAATCATCCCAAAACACCTACAAACCTCTCTCTCTCTTATTTTTCCATCATTTTCTTTGCTTTTTCTCTCATTTCTCTCTCTCAAACCCAACCATTTCCAGAAACTTTGAAGCTAAAAACAACCATTTGAAGAGTGATTCAAGTCCAAAATCATCAAAGAAACAAGTTCCTTTTGATCTCCATCAAGTTTTGGTAAAGTTTTCTTAAGTTTTTCTTCACTTTTCTTCCATTTTTCTCCATAAATCTTCTTCTTTTGTGGAGATTCTAACACATGTTATTTTGTTTTGAATTCCAAGTATTTTCTATCATATTACTTTTCATTTGGGATGATCCATCTAGCTTTTCTTGAAGAGAAATCTCTTTGATCTTGGTAAGTAATCTTTTTACCGAAAAATCTCTCCTAAAACGTTATTGATCATCTTGCATGTTAAGAACTAGACTAATGGTGGTTTTATTTTGTGTTTTGGAGCTGTAATTTTCCCATCATCTCACCACCAAAAGTTGCTTTCGGGTTATATTCTCAAGCTTAAGATCTTGCAGTTGTATTTCGGTAAAATCGACCTTTTCCCATATTCATCTTTTATTATATATTTCGTCATTATTTCCTTTATGTATTTCGGTTATAGCCTTGAAAATGGTTAGGAATAATATATTAGACCAACACTTGTGAATACTTTGGTTATGGACAAAGATTTGGACTAAAATACATAAAGATTTAATTATTACCGAAATTAACATATTGTATGTATTAATATGTAAAATGGTATATTTATATATATCTAACACTTGGTAAATATATTTGGAACATAATGTAAGTTGTTAACAGTAAGCGTTTTAACCAAAAAGTCTTTAAACGATCGGATTTCGACAAAACGATAAAATTCAAAATTCGGGAAATGCACCTAGTGCGCCGCACCCCATGTATGGTGCGACGCACCGGGCTATTTTCCTTCAAAAATTCAGCACTTTGTTGTATTCGTTGTTTAACCGTCTTGACGTTTTGGCTCCGTAAATTGTCGTTTTAAAGCCTCCGTTTTCATGTTACATTTCTAACAACTCTAAAACACTATTATAAATATACTAATATATATAAAAGTAACATATTATGATAAAATATCGTCTTTGGACTCAAAGACGCCAACGCAATCAAAAATGCCGAATACTTATTCAAAACGAACATATTTCTTACATTTTGATAAATAGACATTTGTTGCATAATGCGATCGTAATCTAAAGCCGTCAACTATTATTTTTTTTGCGATAAAACTTTATTAGAAACATTTATATAAAGACATGTTTCACTATATTTTGATAACTAAAAGTCTTTGTAAACTATATTTATGAAAAGTAAAGACGTACAACCTTTCTAAACGTCAAGTTAGACTTTTGCGACAACTTCAATTATCTATTTTTCAACTTAAAATAGTTGTCTTTAATTTTTCAAAACCAACATCTTTGACATTTGACTTTCATAAGTCAACACCCTTGACAATTGACTTTTATGAGTCAACAATGTTGACGTTTGACTTTTCTAAGTCAACTTATTTAACATTTGACATTTCTAAGTCAACTTCTTTAACATTTGACTTTTACAAAGTCAACAACTTTAACCTTGGTATTCAATATTCCTTTCGAATCGAAGAAATCATTTGTTTCCAACGACATTGTGGACGTGAAAGACCGATATCTTGCCACTCGCCCTTTTAACGCGGAACATCGTCTCTCGAATACGTCGTTTTAATTTAAATTATTAAATGTTGGAATATTTTATTAAACTTAATCTTAACCGACAAGGCTAAACCGGACTATACTTATAGAGATACTGAGACTATATTATTTACTGTTTTAGGGCACTTAGACGGTGGAGTTGTAACTCTGTGATTACTTTACCCGAGATTTGCTGAAGTTGTTTTGTGAGTTATTCGTAGCCCTTGTCTTACTATTTTTGGGCTGTAAAGCGTATTTTAAAACTGTTTGCGTATGCGGAATCTTATTAATCATCTTGTAGTGTATTTTAAAACTGTCTGCGTATGCGGAATGTTATTAATCATCTTGTAGCGTATTTTAAAATTTTTTGCGTATGCGAAATGTTATGATTATCTTGTTTACCTAGTAGAATAGGTCTGCCTTAGATTGGGTGTCTTATACACTCGTTAAGCTTCGTGCCCAACGGTTACATATATATAGCTATATGGGTTATAGCGCCTGACCCTCATCCCTCAGTAGGTATCTATGTGTGGATGTTATGACCGTACTTGATTTATGGTTGCCTTTGGTTGACACTGCCTTAGGAATTGCGTCTTTAGGACTGGCAAGGTTCGATGTATAACTAATCTAAGCATGGTATCCTCACTAGGGTTGAAAAACAAGATATGGTATTTGAAATTATAATGTTTATTGAAACTTGTCGATGGGTCACTTTTACTTTAAAATTGCGAATAATTTACCAACATGTTGTTGATGTCGTTTTAACGCTTTGCAGGAAATTGAGGATTTCCGTTGATCATGCCATAGTTTATTTTTGGATCGCTTGCTTTTGGGAAATTCGAAATTGAATTGTTTATTGTAATTTCCATGACGATCCGTTTGTTTATTTCTTTTGGAAATTGTATTTGTACTTGGCGTCTTATCGCATTTGACTTTATGATGTATTTTGTAACATTTGGCATGATCTATTTAATTTGATGTTTTGTTTATCGGTTATATTGTTGTAATCTTGACTTTGATATTATAACTGGAACATTCCGCGTTTCCGCTCCAAGCGGGGTGTGACAATAATATCAAGATATCATCTCCAACTTATTCCTTACTTACTTCCACACCTTGAGATCCAACTTCTATTTAGTCGATTTCCCGTCCTATTACTATATCTAAATCTAATACAAGCCGTAAAGAACCCAAGCCGCATAGTTATCATACAATCTCAACCGGAGCTGGAGAAGGCAAGGCCGTCCGTCCGATAGATTGAGATTTTAGCACTAGGACCTTATAAAGAGCTCGCCTGCTAGCTGCCAAACTAACACTCAGTCTTTTCAACAAGCTAAAGCTTCCTTCCTCAGAGAAGAGGGGGCCATGAAGTTAAAACAACGTCTCTTCTAGCGTTTGTGCCCGGGTCTTCACCTATAGTCTCCGGGGGGACTTCTCCTTCAGAGGTGCGTAGTAGGCTTAGTCTTGAGTTACTGGCCTGTCCTTGGAATATCTTCTTATGACCTGGTGAATCTATTACTAATTTATCAATCATATTCGGATCCCGAGATCACTATTTAGATTGGCTGTTGCCTTAGAAAGAAAGAGAAGCAGCTTCAGGTGACAGTGATAAGTAGATTGAATTACTCTTTAACCCGCGCCTTTGAAGGCATTATATGGCGGAAAGAAAGTGTCTTCTTAGTGGGAAAACCCGTCTTAGTGCGTTCCGCTCTGCCCTTAGATTAACCGTCAGGAAGGATAACGGCACTGGCAAAATTACGTCTATTGAGGTTCCAATCATGAAATCATAAATTAGGTTAAGCCAGCGGCGTCGATCAAAATGAACTTTCTTCAATTCGAAATCCCGGGATTTTCTGCCCTGATCTTCCCTGTAGGAACATACATAATAAGAAGGTACGACGGGGGCAAAGGTTTCACTTTTTGAGGAAGAAAAGCCGCCTTATAAGAGAAGATGTTTACCCTTTAGCTGCTAACTGATCTATTTGATCTGACAGCCTAATCAATTCCCACCTGCCTATGGAAGACTCAGTCGAAAGTCTTGATGCTAAGCCGTAAGCCTGACTTTGTAGTCTAGGATGATAGCTGGTGGAGATTAATCTTTTTACACCGAGGGATTAAATACCAACTCCTCAAGAGTAGAGTTTGGCTTTACCCGGAGGGAAGTCCTTTCAGTCTTTTAAGTGTCCCCCACGATGGTCAAAAAGTTATTGGATAAAGACCTTCCGAGTGCTAAATATTTCCTAATATCTCGTCCTCTTACTGAGGAAGATCTTGAATTAGTAGGTGAGTTGGGTCAGTTTAGTATTGAAGCTCTTTTAATACACGTTATTTGCACTTTATACAATACTGGAAAAGCACACATTCGTCTAGCCACCATAATAGATCAAATAGATCGAGCTGTGAGAACACAAGCTAGTTCTTCAGAGGAGATCAACTGTTAAGGAATTCCCACCTGCAATCCTAACAGTGTAGGCCCCTTCCTAAGAAAGTGATTATAGGTGTATGTATCTTTATCCCAGCATCTAAAGCTTTCACGCTATACCTTTCTAGTTGAGCTTTGAAACATCGAAAAAGAAGCTATGAAACAACTGATGTGTATTCTCCACTACTATTATAGCTTGAGTCAGACTGGTATATCAACTAGTGCATAAGAATTGCATTCAATCCTAGCATTTATGATTGACAACAGCTGATAGCATGCCATCAAGAAAGAGGTATGAATTTGCAATACCAAACCCCAACTTAACCGCTAGGGACCTACTAAGCCCACCAGGGTACTACTAATCCCACCTTTGTGGAAGCTATAGTCCCACCCTTAGAACTTCTGACTATGAGCGTTTCCTTTGAGTTGTATAACTCATCTCTGGCAAAGAAAGACTCTGCTTTCTGTTCATTTGTCCCCTTGCCTATCTTGTTGCAAGCCTAAGAGTTGACCCTGCTTTCTCTTCCCTTACTAATGCTAACCATAATCTGTAGGAGTGTTCACGACTACCTTACCATTATTGTCCAGAGCTACCATTCTATGGCGACATTCGAGGGGATCATCCCCAGGACCAATAAAGTCTAATGAACAAGTCAATCCGAGATCTAGTATCATATCATGGAGTTGATACTCATCGATGATTATATCATCAGTGCTAGCTATAAATACAAGACCCATGAACCTTTCAAATACAACCCAGGATACATCCGGCCTAACTGCTGATCAAACTCCAGAAAGGCAAGATTGAATAAGATCCTAGTGATTTCACCAACAACGGGCATACTATTGAAGTGAACTTTTCTACCATCCTCATCAAGGGTATCGAGATTCAGAAAGCTACTAACCAGCTTATAACAAACTGAGTCTGCCCCAACAAAGGACTTAACAACATTTAATACCTGACTGTCATCGATCACTTGTAATGAAACATCCATGTTAATCCTGTAAAGTCTAGTCACCTTACCCATTTTCTTTATGCCTGAATAAAACAGATCTACCCGATCTAGTAATCTGTAATTCACCTCGGGTACGCAACCAAAAGTATAACGATAGAAATGGATACTCAATGCCATGAACACCAAGACATCCTCCTTTTTTGATGGATAAACAGCAATATAGAATGAACTATCTTTGCTTGGATAAAACGTTAAGTCAGGGAAAGAAGGTAGCGTTGCTAATAAAAAGTCTTCAAGATCATCCCTCCTTATTCTCCTGAGTCTTAGCGGTGATATAGTGTAAAACCCTGAAAGTAACATCTGTTGAAGAACACTTAACTCATCCTGAGACATATTGTATTTGTGAGTGATTCTTAAATTCCTATAGATAAACTCAAGATCCTCGGATAGCTGAACTAGTGTACTGTCAATAGTAGAATAATAATAAGATTTGACACGTGTAAGAGGAAACTTCAAAGTCGAATTGAATTGCATTCTTTCTTGTTTTTTCATCGTTTCTTTTTTCATCTTGTTACTAATTCTAAGCATGGAGAAGATGACGTCATACCCATTGCGAGAAAGACAGCTACTATGAGGCCTAAACCTATGGCCACCCTAGCATTTGGGTTGCTACTCTCAGGGTTGTTACCAGCAAGATCGATTTCCGAGAACGGATAGAGATTCTCAAATGCAGATAACACTTGATCTGTTATATATTTGTGTTCGACAAAACTTATTTTCTTAAAGGAGTCTAAGTGAAAATCAACATTCTGAAATGATTCATACGGAATACATTCTAGAGCTAGTAGTTCTGGAGGGGCTATGCCAGGTACTCCGGGGTGAAAGGTGTACCAGGCTGTACAACCAACTCCCAACATAGTAAGAATGATTAAGCGACCATATAGACCTTTATAGTATGTTAAAACTTCAATTATTTGACTAAAATGGGCACTGGCGCTGGGGCCTGTCATGGTGCTGGAGCTGGCAATATCTTGCGGCAACAGATGATGCAAGCCTCCCCTTACCCTGGTATTTAAAAAGATATCAGAGGTTGAAAAATGGAACATATTTGATAACCCGAGGGAAGTAAAGACGTGCTTTAACATTTTATTTGCTTCTTCGGTGATTCTAAACTCATAACGTTGGAACAGAGAGCGCTCAGGGTGAAAACGAAAATGTAGCCCCATACAGTCGTCTTCTCTATAAGATTCCGCTGAATGTGATAGTGAAAGAGGACTTTGTTGTAGATCAGTAAGAGGAGATATGCAATTGCCTAAAAAAGTTGGTAGCAATTCTTTCTTTTTCACATGAGAATTCAGGTTTGTCCTTGGGGGAGTATAAGACAAAGACGAGACAGGCTTAGGAACTGTTCTTCCTAAATTCATACCTCTTAGCATAGAGGTGGTATCCTTGATAAAGAGACGAAAAGGCTTAGGCGCGGAACCAGCAGGTAATATACCAGAATCATATATGTCATTCCTAGTGTGATGAACTTTAGTTTATCAAACAAATATCGCATTTTATTTATATTATATGTCGAGAGTATAACAGGGGATTTCAGGAGAGATGTATACAACTAGCGTTTTCACAACTAGAGTTCCGGCTTATACAACTAACCTATAAAGATTAGGTATTAGAGTACCGTCTTATAAAGATAAGGTATAAGAGTACCGTCTTATAAAGATAAGGTATAAGAGTTCCGTCTTATACAACTAAGCTATAAGGTATAAGAGTTCCGTCTTATAAAGATTAGGTATAAGAGTTCCGTCTTATACAACTAAGAGATCCGTCTTATACAACTAAGCTATAAGAGTTCCGTCTTATACAACTAAGCTATAAGGTATAAGAGTTCCGTCTTATAAAAGCCATTTATGTGTAAACCTCGTATAACCCTGTGTCTTAACCCAATTTGGAATGTATGAACTAACCCTGAAGCTATGGAGAGGTCAAAGAGATGGTATTCAGTGACATCAGCTCAAGGACCTGCGTAAATAGGGATTTGCCGAACAAGAAAGTAAGGCCGCATTAACCCAGTTCAATGATTCCCCCCTTGGAGTAGATATTTATTTTCTTTATAAATTACCCGCAGGACAGACAACTGTTATTACTCTAAAGGTCCAGGCCTTTGGGGGAGTACGTTTTTAAAGAAGGGTTGCTGGTATGACATCAATCACTCTTAGAGTCTTAGCTGGGAACATTCTATTCCGAAAGTCAATGCCACAGCTTCTTTTCAAGCATCAACATCAAAGTGCTCCAATGCCCTTACTTGAATCTAATCGGGAGGTCGATGTCCAGGGAATTGATAGAGTCAGACCTGAGAATGTAGTGACTAAGAAGGAGGGCTTTGAATTTAAGATGGAAAGCTCCTATTGAGTAAGATTGCTCGCTAGTTGCCATCAGTTCAATCCTTCAATCCAACCATCGGACAGAAGTCAGCTAGTGCACTTCGAGAGCGCAAAGACAGAATTGCCGTAAGGGACAGAACTTCGGTAGTGCACTTCGACAGCTAAGCTTAAGTTTAGGGATTCCGCTAGTTCGTATGCCTATATAGTCAGTTAGTTGCCCTCATTGCCATCAGTTCAATCACTGAAATCAGTTCAATCTAGAAATAAGTATCATTTCACCATTAGGTAGAATCCACTTTATCCATTTCGATCTCTGTCATCGAAGGAAAAAGGGCTAGCATCATTTCTCCATTGGGGAGATACCACTTTTGAAATGAAAGATCAACTCTTCGAAGGGAAAAGCTCAAGTGTGAAATTACAGCTATATTGGCATCGACTATGTCTCTCATCGGTTCTCCAGCATGCGAGTTCATTCAGTATCGAAGTCAGCTAGCCTTCATTCAATCAAGGCAAGTTCAATGGGATCTCCCTTGTCTCTCAGTCTCAGTTGCAATACTTGTACATGAAAGGCAGTGAAATAGAAAGAGGATTGAATATCTCACTTCAATACCGATCTATCGAACTGTATACCATCAATAGAGAACTTCTCCGAGCAGTTCTAATGCTATACCGCTGGAATTCCTATCCAGTAGTAAACTTCGACAGCAAGGACCGTTTCACTTGTCTAGATGGCCACATCTAAACTTGTACTTATATGCAATAAATACCGAAATAAGTCGAGTAGTGCCCGCGATGGACTTGCTAAGTACTTGACTTCAAAGACAGCTAGCTAGTTTCATTCAATAAAGAGGATTGATACCAAAATCACTGGCTTTCTACCCGAGTTATTACCATCTGGGTGTTCTAGCGACTGACTTGCCCGCATCTCCTGCCTTAAAGCTTTCACTGCTCAAACTAGGGGACACCGCTGAAAGAAGTCAACTAGTTGCCATCAGCTCTGTCCCAATCTCTGGTCAATGATTGAGTCCGAACTCACCTAAAACGGCGTATAAGGGCAAATCTACCTAAGAAAAACTTATGTTTAGCTGCAACTGTTGGGAAATCATCATTGCCTTCAAAAGACAGGCTTTTTTAAGCCTTATTTTTCAGTACAGTACAGGGCTTCATCTTGCACTAGTGGAGATACCCTCTTGATCAATTCATTTTTGAAATTATGATTCTTGAAATAGGAGCTAACCCTGTCGACTATACCGGATAAGGGGCATAACGAGCGGGAAAAGGGATTGCCCGTCATATCGATCAAAAGCATAGCTATCGGATTACAGAGGATAAAAGCCTAAGCTATCGGATATCGGACAATTCATTCCTATAAGAGAACTCCACCCGAAAGAACTAATAAATCATTGGTTGTCTACTAAAACCATTCTTGCTAAGAGCTAGAAGCACAACAAGATGGTGTTATAATACCTTTTGATATGTAATGATACCTAAGACCTGCTACCTCATTCACGATGGAATACCACAAGAACCAGGAATACCACTAAAACCAGTCAAATGGAATAACACACATCCTATGCGACCCTACGACACTCACTTAACAACGCAACGATTAATAGTGATATGTAGTGAATCTTTCCTAAAGCCTGGCTTTGAGCCTTCCTTTAATGTGGCACTTAACCCTGGCAGAGACCCTCTTTTTCCCATCCATTGATCAATTTCTGTTATGGAATCTATCCGTACAAACCTTTCTATGCCCTTAGCACTCAGCTTGGAAAGACTGAATGCCTTGATTCTTCCTCTTCTCCTCTCCTGGAACTAGAATGGAATGACTTGCGTAAAGAAAGAAAGTGTCAGTCAACGTAAGGTTTTCAGCTTCAGGCAATCCCTGAGGGGCTTGTTGCTAGAATGAATAGCCAAATCAAGGGAATGAATCAAAGTTTTTTCCGGGTATAAAGGAGGTTTCAGTTCTGATTTATACTACGTACGAGGCATAGGATGGATAGGCACCAAAGACCAACTGCAAAAGAATCACCTAATTCTCTTAGTCAAGGTAGGGGTTCAGATCTCATCATGTTGCATCATTTCACCAACCCTACTCACCTTCCTCCTTCTGCTCTTGCTTGCCACTCCATTAATTATTATCAAGCGTAATTCGACGGAAGCTATTCGAAAACTATTGAACTCGCTCCGAAGTTTATGATTTGGCTTTGTGTGTCACTGATTACGGTTTACGATTGGATTGCTATCTTATAAAATGAATACTATAGCCATTGAGGCTAGAAAAATCCATTATAAAAGGAAGGGAAGATTACAATTTTTTTATAAAGAGGTACCCTTCATAAAGAAAGCTTGCATAAGAGATCCTTCTTACTGCTCTATCTAGAATGAAAATAGAAAGAGAAAGAAAATGTTAGGCTGTGGGGCCACTAGGGCTGGGACCCCTAAGGAGAGGTCAACGAATGCTCTTCGAATTGGTCTATAGCCGATGAACCGACCAGGACACCCCCCTTTCTGCCATATCTTTCACCGCCTCAGACTAGCTATCCCTAGCCGAAAAAAGTATTAATAGAGCAGTTGAGTGCCTTTCCTTCCCCTATCTTTGTTTGCCACCACCCGGTAAGAAAGCCCGCCTCCTAAGAATGAAGGAATGGATTAATCACCTTTGGGGCAGGTGGATGGATCGCCTTTCCTTAACATAGATGGTGGATGGGCTTCACTTAACAAACAAGAGTGGTCAGTGCGATATGCGAGATTAGATATTTCTGTTTTCGTTTCGGGGGAAAATCATTTATGAAATTCCCTCGGAACAGGTATTCTTCTTGAACCCCGAAGGAATTCTTTCATTCCCTCTTTCAGGGCAACAACTAAAGGAATCGAATCGGCTGTTGCTTTAGGTAAATGAATGGTAATAAACTTAAACAGGAAAGAAAGAGAGGTGCCAAGTTCATGAATCAAATTGGTATTGGTATAAACCTTCCCTGAGTTGACTGATAGTTGAAGGAGCGAACAAAACAAGAAGAAAAGTCTTTTGCAACGGATATTTCCGGTGTTTTGTTCGCAGGGGAAAGATTGCTAACCTTTCTGGCTGGGCTTGAAACATTCTTAAATGCTAAAACCAAAGGCCTAGATCGCAAAAACTTAGACTTAAGATAGGAGAAGACAATAGAGGTTTGTCCCACTTCATGCGAACACTCGCTGCTGCAATCATGCCCTACCCGATGACTACTAAAGATTGGCAAGCATGTCCGACTACTCATGGAAGCTTTGAACTTCAGTTTCCCTGCAAAGGTTAAGTGGGAAGGGTCTGAAAGAGACTACAACAGCTATAAGGACACAGACAATGCTACTACAAGCCCCAGCAGCCAAAGGCAAGGGCAATTAACAGCTAAGAGAAGCCCTAAAGGTCTCAAAGAAAAGCAACCGCCCTTAATGTCCAAGCAACAACTATAAAACCAAGGAGGGGTATTAGGACTTGAAGGAAGAGTATCCAGAAAACCCCCTTGCCCGCAGATCGTTACCAACAGAGGACCGGGCAGTTGATATCGAAATTCCAGATTCAAAATTCCCGGCTTTCCTTCGCCAATCAAACGCGGGACGTACTACTGATTGATTCCCGACCGGGGAATACTTCTTATATAATAGAAGGGAAAGCAAGCAAAGCGAATTCCAATGATTCGAGATCTGGATAACGCATTGAGCTAAGCAGCAGAAATTGGACCTAAAA
>CAJVGC010000315.1:0-23514 GCA_910822075.1 Senecio squalidus
ACTCCCCGTTAACTTAAGATCTAAGGTTCTTAAGGATGGCCTCACCACACCGAATGCATTAATAGTCAGGAGTTGAAGCAAGAGATATGATCATAGGACACTCCACAAGCCTGTCTGATAAAACCTTCCCTATCAACCTAACCCCTATTGAGCCGAAGGGCGTTGACGTCAGCGACAGGATGAACCGGCCTTCCATTCCAGAGCCGAGATCGTCTGTCTTGACAAAATCACTCACATTTCTCTTTCCGACACCGAAACCCTATCGTTCACGCAGAACCCGAATGCTCATTCTGACTTGTGCCGTCCACCAAAAATGCGTCAGTGCCTCGGTAAAGACTGTGACGCATTCCTGGCACATGTCATTAAGCGTAAGCTCAAGGAGATCCGTATTCAAGATATTCCCGTAGTCTAAGATCCCCCCCTAACGTCCTTTTCAAAGATTCGCCAGGGCTACTTCCGCCCCGACGAATGGAATCCCATACTAATCTCACACATGGTGCAACTCCGGTCGCTAGGACACCTTACCGTCTGACCCGCCGGAATTGCAAGAGTTGCCCAAACAACTTCAGGGATCCTTCGATCATAGTCTCGTACGTCCTAATTCGTCGCCGCGAGAAGCCCCTATGCTCCTCGCTAGGAAGAAAGACGAATCCTTTCGTACGCACATCGATTACCGTGAATTCAACACTGACCGTCAAGAACCGGTACCCACTCCCGAGGATCGATGATCTCTTCAATCAGTTGCAGGGAGCAACTCACTTCTCAAAAAATCGACCTCCGCTCGGAGTTACCACCAGGTTCGTGTCAGTGAAGCCAATATTCCAAGTACCGCTCTTCGTACCCACTACGGTCAATACGAATTCCTAGTCGTGCCGTTCGGTTTAACCAGCGCACCAGTGGTGTTCATGGACTCAATGAACCAAGCGGTAGACCCTACCTGGATAAATTCGTGATCGTGCTCATTAAATATTATCTACTCTAGAGGAGAGAAATATCGCGCGAAACACCTAAGACTCATTTTAGGACTTCTTCGAAAACAAATTGTACGCCAAATTCTCTAAGTAAGAGATCTAGCTCCGAGAAGTACACCCTCTTAGTCACGTAGTTAGCCAAGAAGGGATTCATGTGGATCCGGCTAAGGTAGAAGCGACTGAGAAATGTCGAGCCCCGACGACTCCTACGGAAGTCCGTTAACTCCTAGTGTTAACCGACAGCCATCGGAGGTCCAACGAGAATTCTCAAGAGTCACTAAGCCATTCACGAACTCACTCAGGAGGACAAGACCTCGTCTACACCTCACATATAAGACGTAGGAAATGGATCGGACTACTAAGTGACCGCGACCGCGAGAATCAAGGGAAGAAACCCTATACAACCACGAGGAGAAGTTCGCACGCAGACCCGACAGATTTCACTACCGGGTTACCCAAGACGGCAATGAGTAACGACACAATTTGGGTAATTGTGGATCGTTCGATTAAATCCGCTCACTTCTCGCTGAAACGAGAAACCTACTCAATGGAGAAGCTCGCACCAAGTTGCATCCGTGAGATCCCCTCTCGCCACGGAACACCCCTATCCACCATCTCTAACCGAGATAGTCGTTCACGTCTCACTTATGGAGCCCGTCTCAGAAACCTCTCGGCGCGCGACTGGATCTTAGCGCAGCCTACCACCTTCAGACCTACCCTCAGGGAGCGATTAAAGACATCCCGCACTCGGCAGAAGAGCTACGCCGATAACCGAAGTAAATCCTTCAAGTCCCAGGGCGGCGGATCGAATCCTTCTCACCGCGTCGCCATGGAAAGGGGTAGCCCACTTCGGAAAGCACGGAATGCTAAGCCCGAGATACGCCGGATCGTCTGACGCCATCAAGCACATTGATTCTGTAGCTTATCAACTCTGACTCCCGCCTGTTCCTTCCAACGCTCATAACGTGTTCCATGTCTCACACTTGAAAAAGTGCCCATTCGATGAGACCATCGTTCGCCCCACCCGACGAGGTCAAGATCGACAGCAAGCCCAATCTCATCGAGGAACCGCTCGAAGTTGTAGACCGAAAGGTCCAGCAACTCAATCGAAGCAGTGTTCCTATCGTCAAAGTTCGCTAGAACTCCCGACGTGGTCACGAATTCACGTGGGAACGTGAAGACCAGATACGTCAAAGTACTCTCATTTTCTTTCAAGGATACTTCCACCTGATGTGACGAGTCAAATTTCGGGACGAAATTTCTTTCAACCCGGGGATGATGTGACAACCGTCTAAAAATCAGGAACTCGTTCGGTTATTCTATCGGCGAAATTCTCTAGTTATTCCTTCATTATGTTCACTCGTGTGACAATCGTCCCAAGTTTGGGAAAATCCTTCAGTTACTCTCTCGGTTCGAATCTTTTGTTACTCTTTTGGTGTTCGTATTGTTCTAATTTCGTATTTACTTTATCCGTATTTTATCGAATCAAGTGTCGGAATAATCTCCGGAATCAAATTATAAGTCCTAATACCAATAAAATCACTCTATGAACTTTCCTAAGTTCATA
Source organism: Senecio squalidus (assembly GCA_910822075.1). Classification (NCBI taxonomy): domain Eukaryota; kingdom Viridiplantae; phylum Streptophyta; class Magnoliopsida; order Asterales; family Asteraceae; genus Senecio; species Senecio squalidus. The sequence goes on from CAJVGC010000315.1 coordinate 2,539, forward strand.
ACTAATCATACTTAAGAACTTTCAATTAACAAAAAGGTCCAACGAAGCAATAACGCAAAAACGAAAATTCCAAGTGACCAAAAATGGCCCGGTGCGCCGCACCTAGCACCATGGTGCGCCGCACCTCTCGCCAGGTTTTCAAATTATTTACAAATTTGGTCCCTTTCTCGTTTTAAACACTCACCACCCACTTTGGCCAATCAAAAAACGTCTAATTACTGCATTTCCTTGTCCCAATGGCAGATTAATTGCCTCCTCTTTTCTATTTTCATTTCCATTTTACTAAATCACTTTACACACACTAAAAACACACACACCTAATTTCCTCTCAACTTTCTCTCAAAAACTCAAGATAATCCAGTGATATTTCACCACTAAAAATCAATTCTAAACCATACAAATCGTTCCAATCATCCAAAGAAGCTATAGAAAGCAAAAGATTTCGAAAAGGACCACGGTTGTAAAGATTTTTGAAGATCAAATCCGACCAAAACTCATCATCCAAGCTTTTGCTCCGGTAGATTACTTTCTTTTTACCATTTATACTTAAATAATCAATTGCATGTAAGATCTAACGGTTGAAAATGAGTTTTTATACAAATCTTTGACTTTTATGGTCAAAAACGTTTTTAATCGAGAAACCCTTTAAATCTACGAATCTGTAAATAAGAATGTTTTAGAAACTGTTAAAATGAAGTTTTGGAAGATATTAACTAGTTGCATGTTCAATCTAAACAACAAAAACGAGTATTTGTAAAGATTTATGTCATTTGTGTACAAAAACGATTTTTATCTAAATAATACTTAGATCTATGATTTTGTGGTTAAAAGTTGTTTAGAATCTGTGAAAACACTATTTTATAAAGTACCTACTGGTTGCATGTCGAAATCCTTAAGTCACAAAACGTTTTTAGCAAGAAAAACACAAAACGGGAAACGGACAGCAGCTAGGTGCGCCGCACCTGAGACCAGGTGCGCAGCACCGAGCTGCTGTTCACCCGAAAATCGTCGTTTTTACTCGTTTCAAGTTTACGTTTGCATTCTGGACTTTTACCCTAATTACTGTGGACTGAGTTAAATAATATTAATAACATTGGTGAATTACTTTGGACTATTTGGACTATTTCGGACTATATAAATTGTATTATTGTGTTTTAGGTGATTTGTGAACGGAAGTGGTAATGTAATTTTTGGACATGAAATTTGGGCGCGGAAGCGCTGCCCAAATTTCCCTAGAAATTATAAAACCACTTCAGTAAGCAAAAGCACTTAAGATGTAATAATCAAAAACAATAAACTTTCAAACTAAACTCGACGTTAATCGCTTCGGACCAAATTTTCGGAACAATATTGGACTTAACACTTATTTACAAACAAAAGTCACACAATATCTTCTATACATAAAACACTTAATAAGAAGTTAACTCTTGAATTATATTGGTAATTCTTAGGCAATTTCGTGATTCCCGGCTCCTTTCCGACCGACTCCGAGTTCCATACTCTTCGCAAACCGTGAGTTACATCCCCACTATGTTTTACTTTTAAATACTTTTCAACATTATTTGGGGGAAGCATAAGATCATGTTTTGTAACTTATAAACATTATTTGCAAATTATTGGTATTTATTGAATCTCGTTCTAAACTTTGAATCTATGAAACATTTTAACTTGAATCTTACAAACTTTCATGCGTATTTGTGTTAATGCCTTAGCAGGATAACTAAACTAGGATGCTTGTTAGTAACCAATCCTTGATGGATATATAAGCCCGTAAGATCTCTTGAATGTTTTTAGAATCCTTACTTAAATGCCCGTTTTAGTCTCTCTCTCTCTTATACACTATTAGCATTAGCCGTTAGTCATATGGGTATCGATACTTAGGAGGGGTCACTCCTTACTCAGGGTTAGCGTCCCAAGTACATATTACTACCTCACTCACTGAATTACTTACTTAAATATTTTTGGGCTGCCATCTCGACCATACAATCGGTTTAGTGTATACTTACTACTTATATTATGCCAAGTGATTGATATACAAGGTACCTTTAGTTAAGTTATGACACATATCCCATACGCATATACCTTATTTTAGCGCCTGATGCCGCTTTTACTTTATTTTAGCGACTGATTCCGCTTAAACATTATTTTAGCGACTGATTCCGCTTAAACATTATTTTAGCGACTGATTCCGCTTTCACATTATTTTAGCGACTGATTCCGCTTTATCATTATTTTAGCGCCTGATCCCGCTTTTACCTTATTTTAGCGACTGATTCCGCTTAAACATTATTTTAGCGCCTGTTTTCCGCTATAACTACTATGCGAGTTGTTTATTCACTTTACTCGCTTGCTTAATAACTTTTACCATTAACTCTCTATTTTTGGAAACTTTCTATTTTTGGTAACTTTCTATTTTTGGTAACTCTCTATTCTTGGTATCTTACTATTTTTGGAAACTTTATCAAACTCTAAACTGTAACTCACTCACTACGTTTTGTAGTTGACACTTTATCTTATGTTTCAGGAAATTAATGTAAGCATTCGGAATGCATGGCAAGGAGGGTCGATATGGTCACGTGAGGCGTTTATTGGGAAAGACCTTTATATTTTTGGGAATTTCTTGTTTCAAACTTGTATTGTACTTTAAGTTAAATCGTGAACTACTTGGTTGCTTTTGAAATGTTGTATCTTTAACTACTTAAATTTCTTTATGGAAATGACTTGAATCGTTTATATTTGCTTATGACCGTGTAATGATATTCCAGCTCTCACGCCCCGTGTTTCCGCTTTAGCGGGGTGTGACAGTACGGTTTTGTAAAATTAGTTTTGTAAAGTACCTATGGGTTTTTAAAATTTGGGTTTTGATTTTAAAATGGTATATTTGATTTGATTGAGTTTTATATGGATTAAATGGCTTCAAATACTATTCTTAAGACATTCTTAATGCTATTGTAACGTAGGGGATTATTTGACATCAGTATCGCACACCTAAACGTAATTCTAACTCGTACGGGATGTAATCTAGGTTTTACAATAAAATAAGCGTTTTATAAGGTATAAATTGGTTTGAATAGTTGATATAGGTAATTTTAAAGTTTATTAGGCTAGTGTGGAAGTTTGGATTAGAAACGGAATTGTACGGTACGGTGTTGTAAAATTAGTTTTTGAAAGTACCTATGGGTTTTTAAAATTTGGGTTTTGATTTTAAAATGGTATATTCGATTTGATTGAGTTTTTATGGATTAAATAGCTTCAAATACTATTCTTAAGACATTCTTAATGCTATTGAAACGTAGGGGATTATTTGACATCAGTATCACACACCTAAACGTAATTCTAACTCGTACGGGATGTAATCTAGGTTTTACAATAAAATAAGAGTTTTATTGGGTATAAGTTGGTTTGAATAGTTGATATAGGTAATTTTAAAGTTTATTAGGGTAGTGTGGAAGTTTGGATTAGAAACGGAAATGTACGGTACGGTGTTGTACAATTAGTTTTTGAAAGTACCTATGGGTTTTTAAAATTTGGGTTTTGATTTTAAAATGGTATATTTCGATTTGATTGAGTTTTTTATGGATTAAATGGCTTCAAATACTATTCTTAAGACATTCTTAATGCTATTGTAACGTAGGGGATTATTTGACATCAATATCACACACCTAAACTGTAATTCTAACTCGTACGGGATGTAATCTAGGTTTTACAATAAAATAAGAGTTTTATTGGGTATAAATTGGTTTGAATAGTTGATATAGGTAATTTTAAAGGTTATTAGGCTAGTGTGGAAGTTTGGATTAGAAACGGAATTGTACGGTAGAGGTGTTGTAAAATTAGTTTTTGAAAGTACCTATGGGTTTTTAAAATTTGGGTTTTGATTTTAAAATGGTATATTGATTTGATTGAGTTTTTTATGGATTAAATGGCTTCAAATACTATTCTTAAGACATTCTTAATGCTATTGTAACGTAGGGGATTATTTGACATCAGTATCACACACCTAAACGTAATTCTAACTCGTACGGGATGTAATCTAGGTTTTACAATAAATAAGCGTTTTATAAGGTATAAATTGGTTTGAATAGTTGATATAGGTAATTTTAAAGTTTATTAGGCTAGTGTGGAAGTTTGGATTAGAAACGGAATTGTACGGTACGGTGTTGTAAAATTAGTTTTGAAAGTACCTATGGGTTTTTAAAATTTGGGTTTTGATTTTAAAATGGTATATTCGATTTGATTGAGTTTTTTATGGATTAAATGGCTTCAAATACTATTCTTAAGACATTCTTAATGCTATTGTAACGTAGGGGATTATTTGACATCAGTATCACACACCTAAACGTAATTCTAACTCGTACGGGATGTAATCTAGGTTTTACAATAAAATAAGAGTTTTATTGGGTATAAATTGGTTTGAATAGTTGATATAGGTAATTTTAAAGTTTATTAGGGTAGTGTGGAAGTTTGGATTAGAAACGGAAATGTACGGTACGGTGTTATACAATTAGTTTTTGAAAGTACCTATGGGTTTTTAAAATTTGGGTTTTGATTTTAAAATGGTATATTCGATTTGATTGAGTTTTTTATGGATTAAATGGCTTCAAATACTATTCTTAAGACATTCTTAATGCTATTGTAACGTAGGGGATTATTTGACATCAGTATCACACACCTAAACGTAATTCTAACTCGTACGGGATGTAATCTAGGTTTTACAATAAAATAAGAGTTTTATTGGGTATAAATTGGTTTGAATAGTTGATATAGGTAATTTTAAAGTTTATTAGGGTAGTGTGGAAGTTTGGATTAGAAACGGAAATGTACGGTACGGTGTTGTACAATTAGTTTTTGAAAGTACCTATGGGTTTTAAAAATTTGGGTTTTGATTTTAAAATGGTATATTTGATTTGATTGAGTTTTTTATGGATTAAATGGCTTCAAATACTATTCTTAAGACATTCTTAATGCTATTGTAACGTAGGGGATTATTTGACATCAATATCACACACCTAAACGTAATTCTAACTCGTACGGGATGTAATCTAGGTTTTACAATAAAATAAGAGTTTTATTGGGTATAAATTGGTTTGAATAGTTGATATAGGTAATTTTAAAGTTTATTAGGCTAGTGTGGAAGTTTGGATTAGAAACGGAATAGTACGGTACAGTGTTGTAAAATTAGTTTTTAAAAGTACCTATGGGTTTTTAAAATTTGGGTTTTGATTTTAAAATGGTATATTTGATTTGATTGAGTTTTTTATGGATTAAATGGCTTCAAATACTATTCTTAATACATTCTTAATGCTATTGTAACGTAGGGGATTATTTACATCAGTATCACACACCTAAACGTAATTCTAACTCGTACGGGATGTAATCTAGGTTTTACAATAAAATAAGCGTTTTATAAGGTATAAATTGGTTTGAATAGTTGATATAGGTAATTTTAAAGTTTATTAGGCTAGTGTGGAAGTTTGGATTAGAAACGGAATTGTACGGTACAGTGTTGTAAAATTAGTTTTTGAAAGTACCTATGGGTTTTTAAAATTTGGGTTTTGATTTTAAAATGGTATATTCGATTTGATTGAGTTTTTTATGGATTAAATGGCTTCAAATACTATTCTTAAGACATTGTTAATGCTATTGTAACGTAGGGGATTATTTGACATCAGTATCACACACCTAAACGTAATTCTAACTCGTACGGGATGTAATCTAGGTTTTACAATAAAATAAGAGTTTTATTGGGTATAAATTGGTTTGAATAGTTGATATAGGTAATTTTAAAGTTTATTAGGGTAGTGTGGAAGTTTGGATTAGAAACGGAAATGTACGGTACGGTGTTATACAATTAGTTTTTGAAAGTACCTATGGGTTTTTAAAATTTGGGTTTTGATTTTAAAATGGAATATTTGATTTGATTGAGTTTTTTATGGATTAAATGGCTTCAAATACTATTCTTAAGACATTCTTAATGCTATTGTAACGTAGGGGATTATTTGACATCAATATCACACACCTAAACGTAATTCTAACTCGTACGGGATGTAATCTAGGTTTTACAATAAAATAAGAGTTTTATTGGGTATAAATTGGTTTGAATTGTTGATATAGGTAATTTCAAAGTTTATTAGGGTAGTGTGGAAGTTTGGATTAGAAACGGAAATGTACGGTACGGTGTTGTACAATTAGTTTTTGAAAGTACCTATGGGTTTTTTAAAATTTGGGTTTTGATTTTAAAATGGAATATTTGATTTGATTGAGTTTTTTATGGATTAAATGGCTTCAAATACTATTCTTAATACATTCTTAATGCTATTGTAACGTAGGGGATTATTTGACATCAGTATCACACACCTAAACGTAATTCTAACTCGTACGGGATGTAATCTAGGTTTTACAATAAAATAAGCTTTTTATAAGGTATAAATTGGTTTGAATAGTTGATATAGGTAATTTTAAAGTTTATTAGGCTAGTGTGGAAGTTTGGATTAGAAACGGAATTGTACGGTACGGTGTTGTAAAATTAGTTTTTGAAAGTACCTATGGGTTTTTAAAAATTGGGTTTTGATTTTAAAATGGTATATTCGATTTGATTGAATTTTTTATGGATTAAATGGCTTCAAATACTATTCTTAAGACATTCTTAATGCTATTGTAACGTAGGGGATTATTTGACATCAGTATCACACACCTAAACGTAATTCTAACTCGTACGGGATGTAATCTAGGTTTTACAATAAAATAAGAGTTTTATTGGGTATAAATTGGTTTGAATAGTTGATATAGGTAATTTTAAAGTTTATTAGGGTAGTGTGGAAGTTTGGATTAGAAACGGAAATGTACGGTACGGTGTTATACAATTAGTTTTTGAAAGTACCTATGGGTTTTTAAAATTTGGGTTTTGATTTTAAAATGGTATATTCGATTTGATTGAGTTTTTTATGGATTAAATGGCTTCAAATACTATTCTTAAGACATTCTTAATGCTATTGTAACATAGGGGATTATTTGACATCAGTATCACACACCTAAACGTAATTCTAACTCGTACGGGATGTAATCTAGGTTTTACAATAAAATAAGAGTTTTATTGGGTATAAATTGGTTTGAATTGTTGATATAGGTAATTTTAAAGTTTATTAGGGTAGTGTGGATGTTTGGATTAGAAACGGAAATGTACGGTACGGTGTTGTACAATTAGTTTTTGAAAGTACCTATTGTGACAACCGTCAAAATTCAGGCACTTATTCTGTTGTTATATCGGTTCGAAACGTTAGTTACTTTTTGTCTCGTTCGCTTTATTCTGGTTCGTAACTTTTTGAGTCTCTACTTTGTCGAAACTAGTGTCGGAATAACTTCCGGAATCAAATTATAAGTCCTAATACCAAGGAAAACACCTATTGAACTTTCCTAAGTTCATAACATATCATAACTAAGAACTTTCGGTTAACAAAACAAAAAATAAAAAAAAAAAAAAAAAAAAAAATAAAAAAAAAAAAAAAAAATAAAAAAAAAAATAATTTTATGCACGGTGCGCAGCACCTGTTGCCAGAATTTTCAAAAAAAATTACATTTTCAGTCCTTTTCTCGTTTTACACCACCACCACCCATATCCTCCAATCAAAAACGTCCCTCCTACTCCCAATACTGACATTTGCCAGTCCCAACACCCTATACCCACATTTTCATTACATTTTCTTTATTCATTTTTACAAAATCAAACACACACACAAAACACCTACATCCTTTTTCTCTCTATTTTCTCTCAAAGAACACCTCCATTCCAGGATCATTTCACCATCAAAACTCATGTTTAAACCATACAAATCGTTCCAAACATCAAGAGAAGCTCGGAGGTGTTGTTATTTCGAAAAAGGACCACGGTTGTAAAGATTTTTGAAGCCCAAATCCGACCAAAAACTCATCATCCAAGTTTTCCTTCGGTAGATCTCTTTATTTTTACTATTCTTGCATATATAATCAATTGCATGTAAGATCTAACGGTTGAAAATATGATTTTTCATAAATCTATGACTTTTTACGGTCAAAAGCGTTTTTACCCGAAACACTCTTTAAATCCACAAATCTGAGAACAAAAATATTTTAGAAACTGTTGAAATGATGTTTTGAATAATATTTACTAATTGCATGTACAATCTAAACAACCAAAACGAATATTTGTGGAGATTATGTCATTTTTATATAAAAACGATTTTTGTCTAAATAGCACCTAGATCTATGATTTTGTGGCTAAAAGTTACATATAAACTGAGAAAATGATGATTAATAAGGTTTATAATAATTGCATGTCGAAATCTACCATCAAGATAACCGATTTAACCATCAAAAAACGATTTTTGGAGAGGTACAGCAAGCAGGTGCTAAGCACCTGCTAACAGGTGCTAAGCACCGAGCAGGTGCTAAGCACCTAGAAACAGGTGCTAAGCACCGACCTGCTGTCCTTCCCGAAAATTGTCGTTTTTGCCGTTTAAAACTTAGTTACGCGTTCTGACTTTTGAGACTTGACATTTGGGGCTGAGTTTTGTTAAAATGAACATATTGATAACTTATATGGGACTTAATTGACTAAGATAAACATGTTTGAAAATGTTATGTTCGTATATGTGTTTTGTAAGCGGGAAAGTGGTTAATATTTTTGGACATAGAATTTAGGCGCGGAAGCGCTGCCCAAATTTTGTTAGGAAATATGAAACACTTTGGCAAACAAAACACATTTAACATGACAACAATAACATCAACTTTGGAATTTTTGACTAAAACAAAACGTTAACCGTTTCTGACAATATTGGGCAAAATGGACTTTGACACTTCAAATTTGACTAAGAATTTACTTATATTACATAATATAACACAAATTTCATTCATTATATATTAGGTTTAATAACTTAATATAATGGTAACACTTGAATAAATCTTGGTATCCTTAGGCATTCGGTGATTCCCGGCTCTTATTTCCGACCATTCTTCCAAGTTTCCGATCTCTTCGCAATCCGTGAGTTACACCCCTCTCTACTCTTACAATTTAAGTACTCTTTTTGGGGGAAATATGAGATCCAACCTTTTGTAAACTTATATGACTATTTTGACTTTTAAACTTGTGGAACTACTTTGACTTTTGACTTATCAAACTTTGACTTTATGAAACTTTGACTTATGCTTTATTAAAACTTTGACATTGAAACGTCTACTTGGTTTCTTATGCGTAAAACATTTCTTTCTCTATTTATAATTAATGATTCATCTCTTTATCTCAACTATTTATTGATACTTGTATGCGTAACCGACCCTTGATGGAGCTATAACACGTTTCTAAGTGATGTTGATTCTCTCTCTTTTTATAATAAAATTTCATAGTGCCCAATCATGTTTTAGTTTCTCTCTTACACACTATTAACTACTTAAGCCGTATAGTAATTATGGGTATCGATACTTAGGAAAGAACCGTTCCTTGCTTAGATGGCAGTCTAAGTACATATTACTGAATTTCTCTCTCTTTTAACTTCCCGTTTGAGAGGCGGGGAGTTGGGGCCGCTCGGTTGATAATCGGATTAGTGTGAACACTTAGTTATAGATGCCAAGAGGTTGATACAAGAAATCTATTTAGTTACTTACGCATAATTTATAAATTTTTAGCGATTGTTACCCGCTTCTCCTACTTGACTAAATTAAATTCTATTTAGTCTTTATAATTTATAAACTTTTAGCGATTGTTATCCGCTTCTCCTACTTGACTAAATTAAATTCTATTTAGTCTTTATAAACTTATAAACTTTTAGCGATTGTTATCCGCTTCTACTATTTGACTAAATTTGATTCTATTTAGTCTTTACAAGTTAGGGCACAATTCGCCCGTTACTTAAACTTTACAAGTATATAAAACTCTTTAAGCGACTTTTCTCCGCTAATCTCCTTTATGGTAAATTCTACTTTAATATACTTTACTTACACTTCGATCGTACTTAAACTTATTTGAAATTAATTTATTCTTGAATTTTAAGTACTTGATCTTATCTTGAAACTCTTTGATCCCGAACGACTCTCAAACTTTTGTAAAACCTTGAATTCGTTTCGGACTTTTATAAACTTTTAAATGGAAGTTTTCTTCAATTCATAAACTGTAACTCACTCACTACGTTTTCGTAGTTGACACTTTATCTCATGTTTCAGGAACTAAGCATAAGTTATGAAGTGCATTGCTCAGGCGGGTCAAGCTAGTTATGTGAAGAGTAATACGGGAAAAGACCTTGGATACTTGGGAATTTTATTCAAAATACTTTATTATGTATTTGTCTTTCTATACTTACGGATCTTGGTTGTATTTTTTTTTGAACATGATTACCTTTTAATCTCAATATATATGACTTGAACCGTTGACTTTTGGTATAACTCGTGAAATGATTCTTTGCTCTTCACATTCCGTGTTTCCGCTTTAGCGGGGTGTGACAGACTTGGTATCAGAGCACGGGTTATAGTGAAAACGGTTTTAAAAATTTTTCAAGAAGTTTTCGAAACCAAAACTATAACCAAGGCTTTTCAGGAAAATCATTTTCGGGTTCAAACTTTAGTATATTATTTTCCGCAATTGCATGATTATCTTTTTCAACTATGCGTGACTTGATCAACCACCCGTAGTTCAAAATGAATTATGCAAGAACGGAAAAGGGATTGCTATCGTTAACGGTTTTTGGGTCCAAAAATTCCCGGTCTTATCAATTCCCGATTCTCACATAACTGACCCGTGCATGCAATTTACTTATGTGTTTCCTATTTCTAGTTTCCCCCGTACCTGTGTAACTCGATGTTCGCAGATTCGTCACGTCTCAGTACTCCCGTTCGCGATCACTTTTTCGATCTCAGTCACGATTCCCTCCCGAGCCGTTTCCTCATTGCGCGAACCTTCAAAGGGCCACACGACCTCCGAGAGTCAACGTCACCAGACGACCGACCCGACGGAGGATACGTCGATGGCGAGCAGCAGCAGTAGCGGATCCAGCCCGAGGACTGTACTACCCCTTCCTCCACCAGCGCCCGCTATAGCATCGCCACCGTCCTAAGGGCCTCACCCTAGGTTGACCGCGCGTATACAGTTCATCCACCCTGGCCGTCTGCCTGATCGGATTACCGGATAACAGTCCTATCCGTCTCAACCCACTCCTCTCCATATACCGACCATGGATTGGTACCATTGGGAACGCCAGTTCCTAGAGGAGAGACGACGTGCCAAGGAGGCCAGATTCTCCCGACCTATGATTCCACCTTCCATTCAGCCTCCCTCGCCGGCCGCATTCTTCCACTTCCACCGAGAGGTTCGGGGACTTGCAAGGAGACCCAGTGACAAGGGCTCCTCAACAGCGAAGTCACCGATGTTGCGCATCAGTGTCCGAGCAGTCGTTGCGAATCATCGCCTCGAACCCGAGCCACGACACGAACTGTGCAGCGTCTCGTTGGGACATGTTTAATCATGGGGACTCTATTGGCGGTCATTGCCGCTAAGATGTTTCCAGGAAGGCATCATCAATCGGATTTCCTTGGTATTTGTACCAAAGGCTTGAGTTGTAACTTTCCCTCGAACACAACCCAAGGCCGTTCTTATCATTGTTTCCTTGTATCATACTCGTACTCCCTCTTTCTTATTTCGAACTATGTTATCGACTCCTTAGTATTATTATTAATGGAAATTCTCTACCTTTATCGTCTATACTCGCCGTCCTCGTGTGAACCCTAACATCGTCGCTGGACCATTCTATTGTTATCACTTGAAATCATCATCGTGCATGTACAAATTATCCGTTCATATTACTCCTGTGTATTGGTTACTATTAACCCCTGAGTTAAATTCTTATCACAAATTCCTATTCGTACGCCCTAAACTAATCGTCATTAGCCCACAAGGAGAAACAATAACAAGCAACCAACACATCCGTGGGACTTGCCCCATAGCGAATACCACAAAATCTTTCTATACTCTCGAAATCACAGCCAAGAAAGCACGTCCGGACCCCAGTACCGTTACGTGTACGTTTCCCCATCGAGTTCATTCCTATCGAACTGAAAAGTTTTGACGTTATCGTCAAAGGGGACTGGTTATCTCATTTTCGAACCGAGGCCGTTTGTTTCGGCAAACTCATCTGTATCCCTCTTTTTCAGGGAGTCAAACTCTCGTCGTCCAAAGGGATAAACCTGGACGACGACTTCGCATCATGTTTTCCTTGAAAACGTGCAAGTACCTCGAGAAGGACTACGACGCACCCCTCGCCCATGTCACCAGACGCAAACCTAAGGATAAGCCAAGTCCAAGACATTCCTATAGTCAAGGACCACCCAGAGCCTTTCCTGAGGATTTTCCTGGGCTACCGCCGCATTGACGAGTCGAAATCCCGTATAGGCCTCGTTCCTGGCACAACACCGGTCGCCAAGACACCATGCCGTCTGGCATCACTCGAAATGCAAAAGCTGCCAAAGCAACTGCAAGAATTTCTAAACCATGACTCTGTCCGCTCAAGTTCGCCCCCTGGGGAGCCTCGAGCTTCCCCTATCAAAAAGAAAGACGAATTCCTCCGCCTGTACACCCATTATAGTGAACCTAACGAGCTGACCGACAAGAACCGATAATCACCCCCGAGGATCGACGACCTATTCGAGTAAGTTGCTGGAGGAAACTTGCATCTCAAAGGTAGACCTCCGCTCAGATTATCGTGAGGTTCGTGTCAGTAAAACCGGCATTTCTAAGGCCGCAGTCGAACTCGATACGGACATTACGAATTTCCGTCATGCCATTTGGCCTAGTCAACGCACCAACAGTATTCATGAATCTAATGAACAGAGTGTGTAGGCCATACTTGGACAGATTCGTAATCGTATTCATAAACGACTTTCTCATATACTCCAGGAACAAGGAAAATCACGTGAGACACCTTAATCTCATTCTAAGAACTCCCCAGAAGTTGGAAATCGTACGCCAAATTCTCAAGGCGTAAATTTGGGCTCCGAGAAATACCTTTCCCTGATCATGTTATCAACCATGAAGGAATTCGGACTCAGACTAGACGTAACCCACTGCATCAATGGCCGAGCATGAAACCCAGAATCCGAGAATCTTCGTAAACTCCTTTTGACGCGGGCCACCGATCTCGATGTTCCATCCATCCAGAATCCGACGTGTTATACGAGGATCCCCGTGAATATTGAAGGTGGCCAGGCACGAAAAAGGATACCGCCTTGCACATAACCAAGTGCCTCACTCACCCCAAAGTCAAGGCGAAATATCAAAACCCCTCTCCTCATCACCGCCGATAAGGATAGTCGATCTGCGTCCCGTCCTCTCTGGAATGCCCTCCAGAGAATCGCTAGGGACACGACTAGGCCTCCTCACCACGTACCACCCTCTGACCGATGGTCAGAACGAAAGGACGATCCAAACGCTTGATGAAATGCTGAGAGCGCGTGTAGTTACCTTCATAGGGAGCCGTGATACTCACCACTCCTGAGTTCACCTATGACAACAACTTCCGTGCCAGCACCAAGAGCGAACCCCTCGATACCTATTTGGACGCAAGTATCGGTCACCGCTCTGTTGGCTAGAAGCTAACGATTGACGACTTGCAAGGTCCGACGCCTCCCTTCATCCGTGAAAGACTGAAAGTATCCCGTACCCGTCAGAAAAGCTACGTAACCAACCAGAAGAAAACCCCCGAGTCCCAAGATGGCAATAGAGTACCTCCCAAGGTATCGCCATGGGAAGGGATAGCCTGCTTCTGGAGACGCAGCTGACTGAGCCCTAGGTACGCCAGTCCAAACTAAGTCTTAGGACGTGTTAGTCCGATCGCTCATCGCTTTCAGATCCACCTGATTCCTTCAAACGTTAATACATACATGTTTCCATGTATCACCCTCGAGAGGCACCTATCTGATGAGACCATCGTCAACCCCCTCGACAAGGTCAAAATCAATGCCGAACTCAAACTCTTTGATGAACCGCCTAAGTTTGTTGACCGGAAGGTCAAACAACCCAGGCAAGTCTTTCATCTATCATCAAGTCTCAGTGGAGATTCTCGACGTGGTCCCGATCTCACATGGAGACGTGAGGACCAAATCCGTCAGAATTATCCCCATCTGTTCGAGAACTCTTCTACCTGATAAGACGCACTAAATTTCGGGACGAAATTTCTTTCAACCCGGGGAGAATGTGACAACCGTCAAAATTCAGGCACTTATTCTGTTGTTATATCGGTTCGAAACGTTAGTTACTTTTTGTCTCGTTCGCTTTATTCTGGTTCGTAACTTTTTGAGTCTCTACTTTGTCGAAACTAGTGTCGGAATAACTTCCGGAATCAAATTATAAGTCCTAATACCAAGGAAAACACCTATTGAACTTTCCTAAGTTCATAACATATCATAACTAAGAACTTTCGGTTAACAAAACAAAAATAAAAAATAAAAAATAAAAAAAAAACATAAAAAATAAAAAATAAAAATAAAAATAATAATAATTTTATGCACGGTGCGCAGCACCTAGTGCACGATGCGCAGCACCTGTTGCCAGAATTTCCAAAAAAAATTACATTTTCAGTCCTTTTCTCGTTTTACACCACCACCACCCATATCCTCCAATCAAAAACGTCCCTCCTACTCCCAATACTGACATTTGCCAGTCCCAACACCCTATACCCACATTTTCATTACATTTTCTTTATTCATTTTTACAAAATCAAACACACACACAAAACACCTACATCCTTTTTCTCTCTATTTTCTCTCAAAGAACACCTCCATTCCAGGATCATTTCACCATCAAAACTCATGTTTAAACCATACAAATCGTTCCAAACCTCAAGAGAAGCTCGGAGGTGTTGTTATTTCGAAAAAGGACCACGGTTGTAAAGATTTTTGAAGCCCAAATCCGACCAAAAACTCATCATCCAAGTTTTCCTTCGGTAGATCTCTTTATTTTTACTATTCTTGCATATATAATCAATTGCATGTAAGATCTAACGGTTGAAAATATGATTTTTCATAAATCTATGACTTTTTACGGTCAAAAGCGTTTTTACCCGAAACACTCTTTAAATCCACAAATCTGAGAACAAAAATATTTTAGAAACTGTTGAAATGATGTTTTGAATAATATTTACTAATTGCATGTACAATCTAAACAACAAAAACGAATATTTGTGGAGATTATGTCATTTTTATATAAAAACGATTTTTGTCTAAATAGCACCTAGATCTATGATTTTGTGGCTAAAAGTTACATATAAACTGAGAAAATGATGATTAATAAGGTTTATAATAATTGCATGTCGAAATCTACCATCAAGATAACCGATTTAACCATCAAAAAACGATTTTTGGAGAGGTACAGCAAGCAGGTGCTAAGCACCTGCTAACAGGTGCTAAGCACCGAGCAGGTGCTAAGCACCTAGAAACAGGTGCTAAGCACCGACCTGCTGTCCTTCCCGAAAATTGTTGTTTTTGCCGTTTAAAACTTAGTTACGCGTTCTGACTTTTGAGACTTGACATTTGGGGCTGAGTTTTGTTAAAATGAACATATTGATAACTTATATGGGACTTAATTGACTAAGATAAACATGTTTGAAAACGTTATGTTCGTATATGTGTTTTGTAAGCGGGAAAGTGGTTAATATTTTTGGACATAGAATTTGGGCGCGGAAGCGCTGCCCAAATTTTGTTAGGAAATATGAAACACTTTGGCAAACAAAACACATTTAACATGACAACAATAACATCAACTTTGGACTTTTTGACTAAAACAAAACGTTAACCGTTTCGGACAATATTGGGCAAAATGGACTTTGACACTTCAAATTTGACTAAGAATTTACTTATATTACATAATATAACACAAATTTCATTCATTATATATTAGGTTTAATAACTTAATATAATGGTAACACTTGAATAAATCTTGGTATCCTTAGGCATTCGGTGATTCCCGGCTCTTATTTCCGACCATTCTTCCAAGTTTCCGATCTCTTCGCAATCCGTGAGTTACACCCCTCTCTACTCTTACAATTTAAGTACTCTTTTTGGGGGAAACATGAGATCCAACCTTTTGTAAACTTATATGACTATTTTGACTTTTAAACTTGTGGAACTACTTTGACTTTTGACTTATCAAACTTTGACTTTATGAAACTTTGACTTATGCTTTATTAAAACTTTGACATTGAAACGTCTACTTGGTTTCTTATGCGTAAAACATTTCTTTCTCTATTTATAATTAATGATTCATCTCTTTATCTCAACTATTTATTGATACTTGTATGCGTAACCGACCCTTGATGGAGCTATAACACGTTTCTAAGTGATGTTGATTCTCTCTCTTTTTATAATAAAATTTCATAGTGCCCAATCATGTTTTAGTTTCTCTCTTACACACTATTAACTACTTAAGCCGTATAGTAATTATGGGTATCGATACTTAGAAAAGAACCGTTCCTTGCATAGATGGCAGTCTAAGTACATATTACTGAATTTCTCTCTCTTTTAACTTCCCGTTTGAGAGGCGGGGAGTTGGGGCCGCTCGGTTGATAATCGGATTAGTGTGAACACTTAGTTATAGATGCCAAGAGGTTGATACAAGAAATCTATTTAGTTACTTACGCATAATTTATAAATTTTTAGCGATTGTTACCCGCTTCTCCTACTTGACTAAATTAAATTCTATTTAGTCTTTATAATTTATAAACTTTTAGCGATTGTTATCCGCTTCTCCTACTTGACTAAATTAAATTCTATTTAGTCTTTATAAACTTATAAACTTTTAGCGATTGTTATCCGCTTCTACTATTTGACTAAATTTGATTCTATTTAGTCTTTACAAGTTAGGGCACAATTCGTCCGTTACTTAAACTTTACAAGTATATAAAACTCTTTAAGCGACTTTTCTCCGCTAATCTCCTTTATGGTAAATTCTACTTTAATATACTTTACTTACACTTCGATCGTACTTAAACTTATTTGAAATTAATTTATTCTTGAATTTTAAGTACTTGATCTTATCTTGAAACTCTTTGATCCCGAACGACTCTCAAACTTTTGTAAAACCTTGAATTCGTTTCGGACTTTTATAAACTTTTAAATGGAACTTTTCTTCAATTCATAAACTGTAACTCACTCACTACGTTTTCGTAGTTGACACTTTATCTCATGTTTCAGGAACTAAGCATAAGTTATGAAGTGCATTGCTCAGGCGGGTCAAGCTAGTTATGTGAAGAGTAATACGGGAAAACACCTTGGATACTTGGGAATTTTATTCAAAATACTTTATTATGTATTTGTCTTTCTATACTTACGGATCTTGGTTGTATTTTTTTTTGAACATGATTACCTTTTAATCTCAATATATATGACTTGAACCGTTGACTTTTGGTATAACTCGTGAAATGATTCTTTGCTCTTCACATTCCGTGTTTCCGCTTTAGCGGGGTGTGACACCTATGGGTTTTTAAAATTTGGGTTTTGATTTTAAAATGGTATATTTGATTTGATTGAGTTTTTTATGGATTAAATGGCTTCAAATACTATTCTTAAGACATTCTTAATGCTATTGTAACGTAGGGGATTATTTGACATCAATATCACACACCTAAACGTAATTCTAACTCGTACGGGATGTAATCTAGGTTTTACAATAAAATAAGAGTTTTATTGGGTATAAATTGGTTTGAATAGTTGATATAGGTAATTTTAAAGTTTATTAGGCTAGTGTGGAAGTTTGGATTAGAAACGGAATTGTACGGTACGGTGTTGTACAATTAGTTTTTGAAAGTACCTATGGGTTTTTAAAATTTGGGTTTTGATTTTAAAATGGTATATTTGATTTGATTGAGTTTATTATGGATTAAATGGCTTCAAATACTATTCTTAAGACATTCTTAATGCTATTGTAACGTAGGGGATTATTTGACATCAGTATCACACACCTAAACGTAATTCTAACTCGTACGGGATGTAATCTAGGTTTTACAATAAAATAAGCGTTTTATAGGGTATAAATTGGTTTGAATAGTTGATATAGGTAATTTTAAAGTTTATTAGGGTAGTGTGGAAGTTTGGATTAGAAACGGAAATGTACGGTACGGTGTTGTACAATTAGTTTTTGAAAGTACCTATGGGTTTTTAAAATTTGGGTTTTGATTTTAAAATGGTATATTCGATTTGATTGAGTTTTTTATGGATTAAATGGCTTCAAATACTATTCTTAATACATTCTTAATGCTATTGTAACGTAGGGGATTATTTGACATCAGTATCACACACCTAAACGTAATTCTAACTCGTACGGGATGTAATCTAGGTTTTACAATAAAATAAGCGTTTTATAAGGTATAAATTGGTTTGAATAGTTGATATAGGTAATTTTAAAGTTTATTAGGGTAGTGTGGAAGTTTGGATTAGAAACGGAATTGTACGGTACGGTGTTGTAAAATTAGTTTTTGAAAGTACCTATGGGTTTTTAAAATTTGGGTTTTGATTTTAAAATGGTATATTTGATTTGATTGAGTTTTTTATGGATTAAATGGCTTCAAATACTATTCTTAAGACATTCTTAATGCTATTGTAACGTAGGGGATTATTTGACATCAATATCACACACCTAAACGTAATTCTAACTCGTACGGGATGTAATCTAGGTTTTACAATAAAATAAGCGTTTTATAAGGTATAAATTGGTTTGAATAGTTGATATAGGTAATTTTAAAGTTTATTAGGGTAGTGTGGAAGTTTGGATTAGAAACGGAATTGTACGGTACGGTGTTGTACAATTAGTTTTTGAAAGTACCTATGGGTTTTTAAAATTTGGGTTTTGATTTTAAAATGGTATATTTGATTTGATTGAGTTTTTATGGATTAAATGGCTTCAAATACTATTCTTAAGACATTCTTAATGCTATTGTAACGTAGGGGATTATTTGACATCAGTATCACACACCTAAACGTAATTCTAACTCGTACGGGATGTAATCTAGGTTTTACAATAAAATAAGCGTTTTATAAGGTATAAATTGGTTTGAATAGTTGATATAGGTAATTTTAAAGTTTATTAGGGTAGTGTGGAAGTTTGGATTAGAAACGGAATTGTACGGTACGGTGTTGTAAAATTAGTTTTTGAAAGTACCTATGGGTTTTTAAAATTTGGGTTTTGATTTTAAAATGGTATATTTGATTTGATTGAGTTTTTTATGGATTAAATGGCTTCAAATACTATTCTTAAGACATTCTTAATGCTATTGTAACGTAGGGGATTATTTGACATCAATATCACACACCTAAACGTAATTCTAACTCGTACGGGATGTAATCTAGGTTTTACAATAAAATAAGCGTTTTATAAGGTATAAATTGGTTTGAATAGTTGATATAGGTAATTTTAAAGTTTATTAGGGTAGTGTGGAAGTTTGGATTAGAAACGGAATTGTACGGTACGGTGTTGTAAAATTAGTTTTTGAAAGTACCTATGGGTTTTTAAAATTTGGGTTTTGATTTTAAAATGGTATATTTGATTTGATTGAGTTTTTATGGATTAAATGGCTTCAAATACTATTCTTAAGACATTCTTAATGCTATTGTAACGTAGGGGATTATTTGACATCAATATCACACACCTAAACGTAATTCTAACTCGTACGGGATGTAATCTAGGTTTTACAATAAAATAAGCGTTTTATAAGGTATAAATTGGTTTGAATAGTTGATATAGGTAATTTTAAAGTTTATTAGGGTAGTGTGGAAGTTTGGATTAGAAACGGAATTGTACGGTACGGTGTTGTACAATTAGTTTTTGAAAGTACCTATGGGTTTTTAAAATTTGGGTTTTGATTTTAAAATGGTATATTTGATTTGATTGAGTTTTTTATGGATTAAATGGCTTCAAATACTATTCTTAAGACATTCTTAATGCTATTGTAACGTAGGGGATTATTTGACATCAGTATCACACACCTAAACGTAATTCTAACTCGTACGGGATGTAATCTAGGTTTTACAATAAAATAAGCGTTTTATAAGGTATAAATTGGTTTGAATAGTTGATATAGGTAATTTTAAAGTTTATTAGGGTAGTGTGGAAGTTTGGATTAGAAACGGAATTGTACGGTACGGTGTTGTACAATTAGTTTTTGAAAGTACCTATGGGTTTTTAAAATTTGGGTTTTGATTTTAAAATGGTATATTTGATTTGATTGAGTTTTTTATGGATTAAATGGCTTCAAATACTATTCTTAAGACATTCTTAATGCTATTGTAACGTAGGGGATTATTTGACATCAGTATCACACACCTAAACGTAATTCTAACTCGTACGGGATGTAATCTAGGTTTTACAATAAAATAAGCGTTTTATAAGGTATAAATTGGTTTGAATAGTTGATATAGGTAATTTTAAAGTTTATTAGGCTAGTGTGGAAGTTTGGATTAGAAACGGAATTGTACGGTACGGTGTTGTAAAATTAGTTTTTGAAAGTACCTATGGGTTTTTAAAATTTGGGTTTTGATTTTAAAATGGTATATTCGATTTGATTGAGTTTTTATGGATTAAATGGCTTCAAATACTATTCTTAAGACATTCTTAATGCTATTGTAACGTAGGGGATTATTTGACATCAGTATCACACACCTAAACGTAATTCTAACTCGTACGGGATGTAATCTAGGTTTTACAATAAAATAAGAGTTTTATAGGGTATAAATTGGTTTGAATAGTTGATATAGGTAATTTTAAAGTTTATTAGGGTAGTGTGGAAGTTTGGATTAGAAACGGAAATGTACGGTACGGTGTTGTACAATTAGTTTTTGAAAGTACCTATGGGTTTTTAAAATTTGGGTTTTGATTTTAAAATGGTATATTCGATTTGATTGAGTTTTTTATGGATTAAATGGCTTCAAATACTATTCTTAAGACATTCTTAATGCTATTGTAACGTAGGGGAT